>PVKC010034235.1:0-13763 GCA_004027635.1 Crocidura indochinensis | reverse complement strand
ATATGATCATATTAATAAATGCAGTAAAACCATTTGAATAGTCCCATATCTTTTTATGATAAAAACTAACAATAAGATAGAAATTGAGGGAACTTTTCTCATCAGAGTCATAGTAATTTACCACAAACAAATATACTCAAAGGGAGAAAGATATAAACATCTTTACTAAAATATGGCACAAGACAAGATTGTTCCTTTTTCTACTAATATTCATGTTATACTAAAAGTTGTTGCCATAGCAATTAGACAAGTAAAATATATCAAGGGCATCTAACAGGAGAACAAGTCAAACTTTCACTGTTTGCAGATGATAAATTGATAAGATATTATATTTAGAAAATCCTAACGTCTACCAGAAACTATACATTTGTATAATAAAATGGAATGCATAATTTTATATAAAAATAATGAAAGGGGCCAGAGTAATAGCATAGTGGTATGGCATTTGACTTGATGTGGCCAACAAAGGACAGACCCCAGTTCAAGTTCTAGCACCATATGGTCCCCTGAATCTGCCAGGAGTAACTTCTGAGAGCAGAGCCAGGAGTAACTTCTGAGCTCCACCAAGTGTGACCCAAGAACAAACAAGCAGACAAACAGACAAATAATGAAAGAGAAGAGATACTTCTAAATAATAATAATAATAATAAATTAAATAAAACAAAATAATAATCCTATTTACAATTGTTCCTCAGAAATCAAGTACATTTGAATCAACTTATTAGAGGTCAATAGATCTAGTCAGAGAAATATCTATCTTTGAATAGATATACTCAAATAAATACTTTTTATAATAGACCGATTCAAAGATAAGTACAAAATGTTGCTTTAAGAAATGAAGGAGGATACAAGGAAATAGAAACTCTTAATCTGTTCATGGATTTGTAGGATTAACATAATTAGAATGGCAGTACATTCCACAAGCATTGCACAGATTTAATGTAATCTCTATAAAAAAATACCCATTACATTTTTCAAAGAAGTGTATCAAATGCTCCTAAAATTCATATGAAACAATAAACATACATCATTAGCTAAATCAATCCTTGAGAAAAAAAAGATGGCAAGAATAATTTTCCTCAACATTAAACTGTACAATAAGGCAGTAGTTATTAAAAAAATGTTAGTGGAATAAAGACAAATCCTCAGCAAATGAAATAGACTTGAATATTTTGACTGACCTCCAGGTATATGATTAACTAATCATGGATAAAAGGCAAGAAATACAAAGTTGAAACGTAAAGCCTCTTCAACAAGAGGTTGTAGGAAACTGGTCAGCTACATTCAAACGACCAAACAGATCTCTACTTAAAGTTGTGAACAAAGGACAGATCATAATGGATTGAAGATCTTGATATCAGGCCTGAGTTAAAAATTACATGAGGGGCCAGTGCGATAGCACAATGGTAAGGTGTTTGCCCTTGCAAGCAGCCAATACAGGCTTGACAATGGTTCATATCTCCTATCCCGGCATCCCGTGTGGTCTCCCGAACCTTCCAGGAGCGACTTCTGAGCACAGAGCAGGAGTAAAACCTAAGCACTGCCAGGTGTGATTTGCTCCCCAAAAAACCCAGGTATCTGAGAAAAATGTAGCCAGAACACCCCATTGCATTGTTAACTAAATGCATCCTCAAGAATAAAACACCATTGTCCAAAAAATTGGAAGCTAAGATAAACAAATGGAATTACTTTAAACTCAGAAGCTTCTGTACCTCAAAATAATGCTGACAATAATAAAAGAATACAAAGGCTACCCAGGAATGGGAGAATATATTCATCCAGTACCAATATGATGAGGGCTTAATATCTAAGATATGCAAGACACTGATAGAACTCAGCAAGAACAATCTAACTCCATCCAAAAATCCGAAGAAATAAAATTTTCTAAAAGTAGAAACTCACATGATACTAAGGCACATGAAAAAATGCTCCACATCACTAGTCATCAGGGAGATGCAAGTCAAAATACAATGAAATACCATCTCACTCCACAGAGACTGGCATCATCAAGAATTAAAAACAATCACAGGATATCAGGAGAATGAGACTCTCATTATTTGCTTGTGTGAATACTGACAGGTCCAGACTTTATGAGACAATATGCATATTCTCAAAAAATTAAAATTGAGTTTATCTATAACCCAGAACTTCCACTCGTAGGAATATACACAAAAACACAATATAGAAACGCCCTTTGCACTCCTATATTCATGTAGCACCATTTACAAGAGCCAGTATCTGGAAACAACTGATTCCAGACAAGTGGGTCATATAATCACTATTATTAAAATTTCCATCTGCAAATAGGACAAAATAAAAGAATTGCTTTTGTAAGCTTAATCATTTTCAAATGGTACTTTAAACATATATTTGAAGTGTTCTTACTATGTAAATATTTATAGTAGTAATAGATTTTTAAAATTTAAGAAGTAGATAATAAGTATAATTTTTTAATTTTTAAAGATTATTTTAGAAAATATTTTGGAACCTATTAAACTTTAGAAAAAGTTCACTTGTTGTTTCTCTTTATATACACTTCATAAATTTAAATAGGAAAAGAAAACCTGGGTAGATGAATAGAAAATTTATACAATACACTAAACTATATTTTTAAACATTTCAGTGAATATTGTAGAAGGGAAATTAGTTAAATTACTTTTAATTAATTTTACTTGTTTTTGGTTTGTACCCAGCAGTTCACAGCAATTAATTATGGATCTGTGATCAGAAGTCACTCCTGGTGGTACTCTGTGAACCATATGTGGTACAAGTTATTGAACCAGGTAGGCTCTAGGCAAAGTTTCTTTCAAATTTCAGTGATTAAGTTAAATTAAATTAAGTATATTTATTTTTTTACTTTCTGGCACAACATCTAAAATGTAGGATGTAAACTAACATTTGCAGTAAGTGCTGTTTATAAAGTAAAATATTAGAAACCTATTGAACTGCATTTGACTAGTATTTTAATTATCATTCCAATGTATGCATTTGTTTTTCTATTTTGTAATGTCCTAATAATTCTGTCAATTTGTTTTAAAATATAAAAATAATGATTATCTTATGTTCAGTGGAAAAAATAAGAATAGAATGTTTGCATTACTTCATCCATTTAAAATTTGCATCTAATTTTTTCAATAATTGCATTCTTCTTGGAGCCAGAGTAATAAAACAACATGTAGGGAGCTTCTGTTGTACATGGCTTACTAGCATCATTTAGTGCCCTGAACCAGCCAAGAGTGATCTCTCAGCACAGAGCCAGAGAATTCCTGTATACATCTAGATATAACCTAAAACAAAACACAGTTTTTGTTGCCTAAATGTGGTCATCACTCATAATTTGAATGTGGCAAAAAATAAATAAAAATTATGAAAATTTATAATGCAAGTCCTGCTTTGATATTACACATAATTATAGTTTTCAGAATTAAAATCTTCATTTAGTGAGGTTGTAAAGCAACCATAGATTTCATAGATTTTATATCTAATCACCTAAATATCTACTGTGATAAATAGAAATAAAATTAATATACTTATCCAAACATTAGCTTTTTATTTGGAATATATACTTTCCTCAATGCATTTAAGCAGGTTTTATGATTTATTAAGACATAGTTCTTTTAAGACAACATTGGATCAGGTGACTCATTTATGACTGGCTTAGTGCTCAGCTCAGCGACTCTTCTGAAGCTATTGTTTTATCAACTGGACTGCTTTTACATTACATTTAAGAAAACTTATAATTATTATTTGTTTTATAATGGGCCACACCTGGTGACACCTAGGGATTACTCCTGGCTATGCACTCAGAAATTGCTTATGGCTTGAGGAATCATACGGGAGGATGGCGGATCGAACTGTGGTCTATCCTGGGTCAGTTGTGTGCAAGGCCAATACCATACCGCTACATCATTGTTCAGGCTCCTTAAATAAAATCTTTTTTTTTTTTTTTTTTTTTGGTTTTTGGGTCACACCCGGCAGTGCTCAGGGGTTACTCCTGGCTCCATGCTCAGAAATTGCTCCTGGCAGGCAAGGGGGAACATATGGGGCACCTGGATTCGAACCGAAGACCTTTTGCATGAAAGGTAAATGCCTTACCTCCATGCTATTTCCTGGGCCCCTAAATAAAATCTTTATGCAAGAATAACTAGTGTGGAAAACTAAAAGCATGTTGGTTTTGTTCATATCTGAAGATTGTGATTTGTAATAATAGTAATAAAATTCAAGAATAATTTCAGGATTGTCTTAGTGATGTTTTAATTTTCAGATTTATTTTTTCTAGCCCTACCCACTCTGCTTATCTTCTCTTTTCTATTGTTAAAAATGTGTAGATATTGTACAGACACTAGACTATGGTGCTCACAATTCTGGTTGTGGTGTTCATGTGCTTTTATTGAATTATAGTGTTTGCACACAATCTATTTGTGCTCACACATATGACCATATTTTCACCCATATTTAGTTGTATTTATCAAATATCACACACTATAGCCATGGCACTTGCGCACATGCTTATTTTGAGCTATGATTTTTCAGAAGACTGCACATTGATACAGCATAATGGAGCTAGATATTGGGACATATAAATCATGCATGACATAAACAGACAGCATTATAACTAGAGATCAATCTTATTGTCTCTTTTTTTGTTTTGTTTTGTTCTGTCTTTAGATCATACTCGGTGGCATTCACGGGTTACTCCTGACTCTGCACTCAAAAATAGCTCCTAGCAGGCTAGGGGACCCTGCTTTTATTGTCTATTATTTACAAGGTTTTGATGCTTAGTTACACATTTCCTGCAATACTTTGTGTCTCATTGACATTAACAATGGCAAACATTCAAGCAATAATCTTTTATGTTATTAAATATTAATTAGTTTGAGAACTTTGACTTATTCTACTATATGTATTACTATTTTTCTTTTATTTTGCATAATATTCAAAGTTAGAAAATCTCATTCTTTGTTTTATCAGTTGTCTAATTGTCACAGCTCAGTTTGTTTTCTATTTGAGGTTATTAATAAACCACTCTGAAAAATCTAGAAGACATGCTATCAATATCTGTGTTTCAGTTCTCTTAGATAAATACCAAGATGTGTAATTGTGGGGCCCGGGAGATAGCATGGAGGTAAGGCGTTTACCTTTCATGCAAAAGGTTATCTTATCGGATCGAATCCCGGTGCCCCATATGGTCCCCTGGGCTTGTCAGGAGCAATTTCTGAGCATGGAGCCAGGAGTAACCCCTGAGTACTGCCGGGTGTGACCCAAAAATCAAAAAAAAAAAAAAAAAAAAAAAAAAAAAAAAAAGATTTGTAATTGTTTGATCAAACTATACTTGCATATTCAATTTTTTAAAGTATCTTAAAAGCATTTTGTAAAGTATTTTCTAGTATGATTAAACATTTTATATTGATGCCAGTAGAATACGAAAGTATTAATTGGTGAAGAAACTTCTTTGTCAAAACTTGGTATTTTCTGTTGTTTAAATTAAGCCATTATAGTGGCTACATCTCTAGTTCTTATTTTAATTTTTATTTTCCTATTATACTACCATTGCTTACTTTACAAAATGGCTTTATTATGTTTATTTTTATGAATTCTCTTTTCAATTATCTTCACATTTACCAATTTGTCTTTCTTGGACTCTGCTTTTATTTTTAAATTTCTTAATAAGTTTGTGTATGACATGACTAATTTTTCTCTTATATTGATTTCAATATATTTGATTTTCTATGTAGAGATTTTTTGTAGATTAATTATGTTTTTACTTATTGATACAGCAATATCTGATAAAATGATAATTTATTTTCTATTATTGAGTTATTCTCTATATCTTTGTGACAAAAGAGCTGAGCACTTTATATATGTCTGCTTTCGGATTCTGTGAATATTTACTAGTATGTAATCCTTTAAACAAAATGTTCGCTTATTTTTCTGCCAATTGCAGACAATCTTGGTATTGTGGAAATATAGCATATATAGAAATCATAAAAATATCTTTCAATGTGTTCCCCATCTTTATATCTTTATTCTATTTATGCACCAGGATTTTCAAATTTGTTCATAATATGAATATCCGACATACAGTATTACAAACCCAATCTACCTCCTTATCAACTTATCTTTGCCAACGTCCCCAGGTTCTCTACCACCTGTGCCTTTGTTTAAAATAATTTCTATGCTTTATTTAGATTTATTGGTCTCTGGTGTGTTTTTTAATTTCTATTTTTGACCAAAAGTGACCAAAAAAACAATTATTTGACCAAAAAAAATCTTTTTTTTTACAGTGATATTTAAGGTGCATAGTGAAAATGAATCAGGGTCATTCCCACCATTCCCACTACCAGGTTTGTCCTCCCCCCACCCCTTTTCCCAGCATGTGTCCATATCTCCCTTCTTTGCCCCCAGAGTGCTCGTGTAAATGTTCTCCTCTGTGTATAGCTTTTCGTAGATAGGTTATCGGTTCTGTTGTTGTTGACTTTGAATTTGGTGTTTAAGTCTGATTATTTTTTATTTCTTCTCAATGTTCATATGTCTGTTTGGTCCTGGTACCATTCATTTTTATTTTCTCTTCAATTCATGAGGCAGAAAAAGATGATTCAACTTGTGTAGCTCTTCTGAAAAAAAAAAAAAGTCTAACAGTAAGATGAAATCAGAAGACATGTATGTCATCCTTTGATCTGTGCAAAACCAAGAGTGCTAACTACAGAAAACTATTTTGACAACCATGAATGGGCAGAACATATCCTGGGATCAATAAGAAAGATCCTGTACCTTTTTTAAGGGAATATTTTAATGTTTGATTATTATAGTTCTGGTCTCAGTGTCATTTTGTCCAAAATGTGATGGGGTTGGTGGTTTAGGTATATACATATACTATGCCTCTTAAAAGAATTACAACAATATGAATACTTTTGATTACATAAATATTTTAGTCTATTCGTTAACTCATATATAAAATTAAATTATTGCTATTTTATTTTTTCTGAAAAGGTTTTTGGGGTTTGTTTGTTTGGTTGGTTGGTTGGGATTTTTGGTTTGTTTATTTTTGGTCACACCTGGCATTGTTCAGGGGTTACTCCTGGCTATGAACTCAGAAAATGCTACTGGCTTGAAGGACCATATGGACTGCTGTAGAATTGAACCACAGTCTGTCCTAGGTTAGCACATGCAAGGTAATGCCCTACCATTTGCACCACCGCTTCGGCCCCTGAAAATGAGTTTTATTTAAACAACTTATTTAAATACATTTAATAATGTATTTCCATTATATAAAATTTAAATTGAAGGGGAACCGAGACCCAGCCTGTTACTTCAAATAGCATTGCATAGCTGCTGCTGATGGTTGCAAGCTCTATGGCTAGCTACATGGCATATTGGTTGGAAATGTGTTCCCATGTCAAAAGTTTAACTGATAGAAAGTTGGCCTCACATTCTGGCGTTTGAACATCAATTAACTAGGACATCTAGTCAAAGACCTTTGTGCCAAGGTAGATGTCCTGTAACCTCATTTGAGGGGAATATGATCACTTGGAAGTTCTGCCTTCCTGGACAGATTAGACACACCAGGACAGCATTCTTCTAGCTCCCTCTGGTCACTGAATACTCTCTAGCAGCCCAGTGACCAAAGCTGCATTACCCCATCCTGGCTTCTTGGCTTCAGTCAGGAAGGACTGTTAATATGGTGACATTCTTTCAGTAGAGTGAGAGCCCTGGAACTACTGGCTACACATGGCTGAGTGATCTTGGGGCCCTGAACTTGGCTGAAACATCATGTTACTACTCTGTTTCAGTGTTTCAGCACTGCTGACACCTACTGCTTAATCTTTGTTTAAAAGAGGGGCTTCAAGATTAGACAGCATGGCTCTTTTCAGTTTATTGCTTAAAGTTAGATTACAGGCATTCTATTTCTCTTTCTTCCTATCACTTTTATGATAGTTGTTAGTGATTCTCACCACTCTGTGTTAAGGTTTATACCATATGCTGGAACTTCCTTTTCTCATCTCTATTTTCTCTGGGTATTACTACAGTATTGTCTTATTTTTCTTCATCCACCCAGATGAATGAAACTATTATATGTCTACCTCTCTTCCTCTGATTCATTTCAATAAGCATGATAATCTCCATACTCATCCATGTATAGGCAAATCTTATGACTTAATATTTCCTAATAGCTACATAATATTCCTTTTTGTAGATGTACCACAATTTCTGTAGCAACTCACCTGTTGTCAGGCAGCTGGATTATTTATATTTTCTGGCTATTGGAGATAGTGTGGCAATGAACATAGGAGTTCAGAGGATATTTTGTATTGTGTGTTTGAATTCCTAGGGTACATTCCTAGGAGTGGTATTCTGGATATACGGGAGCTCGATTTTTAGTTCTTTTTAAATGAATATCCATATTGTTTTCCTGAAAGGCTGGTTTAGATGGCATACCAATCAACAATGAATGAGAGTTAGTTTCTCCTTGTTTCAAGCACTTGTTGTTCTTGTTCTTTATTATGTGTGACAATATCTAGGCATGAGCTGATATTTTATTGTTGTTTTGCCTTGCATTTCCCTGATGATTAGTAATATGGATCTTTTTTTCATGTGCTTCTTGGCAATCTGTATATCTTCTTTGGGGATATGTCTCTTGTTCATTTCTTATCTCCATATTATTGATGAAGTTAGATATTTTTCTTTGTTAAATTCTATCAGTACCTTACATCTCTTAGATATTAGACATTTTAATTATGTTAATTCTCCTAATACATGTACAGGATTTTCTTGTGTTTTCTTATTTCTTGAAGCAGTGTTTCATAGATTTTGTTTGTAAAGGTCCTTTACCTCTTTTTTTTTTGTGTGTGTGTGGTTTTTGCGTCACACCCGGCAGTGCTCAGGAATTACTCCTGGTTCCACGCTCAGAAATTGCTCCTGGCAGGCACGGGGGACCATATGGGGCACCGGGATGGGATTCAAACTGATGACCTTTTGCATGAAAGGCAAACGCCTTACCTCCATGCTATCTCCCGGGCCCCTGGAATTTTTTTAATGTTCATTTCTTCTCTAACATTTTTGTGTTAAAGAAGGCCATTGATTATTGTGTGTTAATTCTGTAGCCTGACAATTTGATATATAAATTTTGTTTATAGGAACTTTTTGGTAGAGTCTTTTGGATTTTCTAAGTATATTATCGTGTAATCTTCAAACTGTGAATGATTGACATGTTTCTTTTTTATTTATATGCCTTTATATATTTTTCTTGCCTGATTTTTATAGCAATTACTTTCAGTATTGTGTTGGATAGGAGTAGTGACAAAAGGGCAGCATTTCTTAGTGCCTGATCTTAGGAGAAAGGCTTATAGTTTATCTCCATTGAGTGGATGGGCTAGTGGTAAATGGCCTTGACTATCTTGAAAAAAGTTTGTTCCATTTCAATCTTGTGGTAAGGTGCTATTTCCTATTTGCTAAAATTTTGTTGAGAATCTTTGAATCTGTGTTTATCAGGATATTGGTCTGTAGTTTCCTTTTTCTGTGGAATCTAACTTTTATTTGTCATAGTGATCTTAGCTTAATAAAAAAACTATTTGGGAGTGTTTCTATTTCTTTAATTTTCTGGAGAAAACAAAAAATTGAACACATATCATCTTGATAATCATGAAAGAATTCGTTAGTGAATCCATATGGGCTTGAACTTTTGATTTTGGAAAGACTTTTGTTTATCATTTTAGTTTTATCAATAGTGATGGGTCTGTTCATATTTGTTAGGTCATCTTGGTTCAAACATGAGTCTTAGAATTGATCTATTTTATCCAGGTTCTCTTGTTTTATAATGTAAAGAATTCTTAAAGTAATTTGTGATTACCCTTTGAACTTATATATTAACTGTAGTAACCTCTGCCTTCTCCTTTCTAAGTCAATATACTAAGTTTCTCTCTCTTCCTTTCTTTGTGAGTTTTGTTAGCGGTTTATCAATCTTGTCTATTTTTAAAAAAAAAAAAACTCTTGCTTTCATTGACCTTATGGATTGTTCTTTGGATTTCCTATTCATTAATTTCTGACTCTAAGCTTGATTATTTCCTTTTGTCTGCCTTTATTTGGGTTATTGTTGACACTTTCAAATTTTATAAGCTGTGCCAGGCTTCATCTTTCTTCCTGATGAATGGTGCAACATTATAAATTTTCCTCTTAATACCACATTTTCTGTGTCCACAAATTTTGATAATTTTTGTCTTCATTCTCATTACCTTTCAGAAATATTTTAATTTCATCTCTGCCCACTGGTTATACAGAGGATTTATTTTAAAATTCCTGGACTGAGGAGTCTCAGCCGGCTCGGGCTGGCCTCCGGCAGATAGACCTCTGTACGTGCTGGGGGCCTCTTGGCCCGGCCTAGGGTGGGGGCGCTCTCGAACCTGGATCACCCGAACCCCCTCTTCCTCTTTCCTCCGGACCCCCATGTGGGTTCCTGGGAGGACCTTATGGGGCACCCTGGGTTTTCCCCACTTCCAGGCCGGCTCCAGAGATCGGCTTCTGTGGTGGAGTTTGATCTGGGGGGTGACAGATAGCTGCTCAGCTGTACTCAGGCTGTCTCTGTCAATTTCATACCAGTCTACATGTTACAAACCTCCCAACTATCAGTACCCCAGATTTACCCTTGTTAACTTCAGTAACACACAGTTCTAATCTCCGGCCAAAGACATACAGTGGATCTAACAATCCCAGAACTATTTTGAAGGACAAAAATTAAACACATATGGAACACATATATCTTCTGAATATTTTATGTGTACTCTCTTTAACAGCTATAACTCTCTCTCTATTCTTCTGCCATGGTGTTTCTTTACACTTTTCATCTTGTTGTTTCTTTGTAAGCTGTTCAGTAAGGATGTTGGTGGAAATGTCCCTCAGTTTAATGCCTATGATTGAACTATGTCATGGAGATTGCTGGTCTTGTTCCTATTGCCTCCAGATGCCCCAATAACGGTAAATGGCATTGATCCTTGTTTGCATAGACACATTAAAATGGGAAAACAATATATATATATACAGATAAGTTCTTATCTAATAGAGTTAGGAACACACAAATCTCATTACAATGTACCTTACACCCTGAACATTGATATAATGAACTGGCACAGGCCTCAGAAAAATGGGCATCCTTCATTCACACCAGAACTAGACAAGCTATCTACGAAACATCCAAGGTCTTCTATAGCAACATCTAGAAGCAATCCTCTACCAAGAAAGACACTACCAAAGGTCTGACATCGATCTCCTAAGAAGAAACTTCCGGTAACACTGAGATGACTTGACAACAACAATGACCTGCCCTACAGGACCTCGTTCTCTCTTTTGTCCCTTCAGTGTGAGGTGAAATGAGAGGATGCTCTGCACCATCCTGACTGCAATATGGGATAAGCAGACCCCAGGATCTTTACTACAGAAGCATACCAATAACAGATTATGTGAGGTATGGAGATGTTTTGCCACTACTGATGATAACTTGGATTGGACAAACTAGTTTGCCTGGAGCCTAGAGTTGGTCCTGTGCTAGGAAACTTCAGGGGTAGGGTCTCCTTGTATTTAGGCCATAATTTTTCTTTCCATGTCCCTTATATTTTGGTGGGCCTATGCAAACAAATGCCACTCTAACACCATTTTTTTTGCTATGTTCCTTTGACTCCAATCCTTAAGAAAAACAATCCACAAAAACATTGGGGTTAACTTAAACTAGTATACATATGCATGGAACTAGATAAATACACTTTGCCCTCGATGTTTAAGGAGTTACATAAGTCTAATGTCTTTAGATTATATTGTGTGCTGCTAAGAAATAGTATGTACTACAACTGAGGATTTGAGGGACAAAGTAATTGTATTGTACATGGGTTCAGCTTTGTTATTCTTAATGCTCTCTGGCTGAAATTTCAAGGCTGGGATATCATCAAGGGGACTACCGAGAACTCTATTTATGGGTGATTGTGCTTCCACTGTAACCTTACCTTGTCCTCTTTCTTTGCATCTTTGTTGTTATAATTAAAATTAAAAAGAAAAAAAAATCTGGGAGCATACTAAAAAAAAAAAAATCCTGGACTGAGTTTTGCCCAGCATGATTCATGAGTACAGATACTCAAGCTGTATTATAAACAAATATTTTTTGATGTTACCTCTTAGTAATCAACATATAAGCTCCAACTTTCTTCCCCCTCCCCAACACCTGTGCATTATTTGACACATGCTTCCAATTAAAAAGAAAAACAAACACATGCTTAACTTGGGTTGTCTCTGAAACTATTAACTTCTCTCAGGGATAAAAATAATATGCTGCCTGCTGATTAATGTATGAAATAGTTTGTTAATTTACTTTCTTTATTTAAAATATATAAAATATATTTCACTTTTATAACATTTTATTTTACATATTTTTATAGTATTGTTACAGTTAAAGAAAATTATCTTAAAACTGAAAAGACAGTGGATTTGCAGACCACTATAGTCAAAATAAAAAAATTATTTTATAAAAGTATGTGTAATGTTTTATACAAACCCATGATTATTATACTGAAATAATATTAATTTGTGTGTATGAATGGAACTTCATATATTTTATTTGCATGTATATAGTTATATCAATAAATAAGAAATTTAATTTATATAATAATCAAGTTTAGCTTTGCTGAATGCTATTATTTCATTCTCAGACCCAATGTTATTTTCCAGTATTAATATTTATTTCTCTACTTTTCAGTTACAAATCAAGAATTTTCAGTAGTGTAAGTTCTAAGAATAGTTTTAATTCTTCTCATAAGATGTCATGCCCATTGAAGTTTAATGCTTTTTCATTTTAATATACCACTTAGACAACCAGAGTTCAGAGTGAGTTAAATCTGATTAGATATTTTCTGAACCTTTCAAAGTTATTTAACCTTTTAGTACTGTAGTTTCTTGGACAGTTAAATGTTCCCATTAGGGATTTTGTAAGAATTATACATTGTATCTGTTGAAAATACATAGTGTAATGTCAAAATGTTCATTGTAAAACTCCAAGGGAAGACAGGCACATACAGAAAATGTCTGATAAACAGTAGTTGTTTTAACTACCATCAAAATTTCTATTCAAATATTCTTCTCAGCTACTCACAGCCGGACAAAATATGCAGTACTTCCAGAAGAACATCTAAGTTTTACTTAGACAATATGATCAAACAGATAAAATAAAAACGATTTTTATTAAATTTCTAGACTGTTTTGGAAACTTAAAACAGTGACTGAGGTGATGGAGGAATTGTTCTCAAAAACTCAGAATTATGGAAGGGTTTTAACAGCTAAACTAAGCCATAAATTTTTAGGGAATAAGAGCTGATTGGAGCACATGAAATCAAAAAGACAACTATATATCAGCTAAATAATATAATATCTTATACATTTTATTGAGAAATACTAGATATTTGAGTACTATGTAAAGAAGATATTCAATATAAAAGTTTATCATCTTCTAGATAGAGCTTATACACAAACTAAAGAAGCCAACAAATATAATCCTAATCCAAATGCATAAATACTTGCAAAAATAATATATTAAGACTGAAGCTCTAAATTAAGGAATATTTTATAGATGATTAATTTTCAGAGCAATATGGGTAGCTTTTTAGACTCTTTAAAAAATCTCGCTTGAGGGGAATTTCTCCGCATCCACGCCTGCCCACTAGGGCTGACTCCTAAGAACTGTGAGTCTTGTCTTTTCTTTGTGCTTCTTTGTCCTCTGCTGTCATCCGGAC
>PVKC010034234.1:0-13768 GCA_004027635.1 Crocidura indochinensis | reverse complement strand
AACAAAAAAAAAAAAAAAAAAAAAAAAAAAGAAAGAAAGAAAGAAAGAAAGAAAGAAAGAAAGAAAGAAAGAAAGAAAGAAAGAAAGAAAGAAAGACAGACTAAAAGTTGGAAAAAATAAGGGTCGGAGAGATAGCATGGAGGTAAGACGTTTGCCTTTCATGCAGAAGAACAGTGGTTCGAATCCCTCTGCATCCCATATGGTCCCCCGTGCCTGCCAGGGGTGATTTTCTGAGCATGGAGCCAGGAGTAACCCCCCCGAGTGCTGCTGGGTGTAACCCAAGAGCCAAAAAAAAAAAAAAAAGACAGAAAGTAAAAAGTGGTCAGGTAGAAAGAGAAGTTGTGAATAACACATCATCATGAAAATTTGCTTAGATTGATTGCTAATTCATTTTCTTAGGCCTCAGTTTTTCCATTACATTGGAATAAATGATAGATTTCAGGCTGACAACTTGTTAGATGCTACTTTAACAAATAAGAATCTCTCTTTCACTTAAAATTGATGTGCATATTATCGACAAAACCATCTACCATTGTTTCTTTTTGCTCTAAGCCTTTGCTCTTCAAATAGTATTTTCAAGTCACCTGACTGTTCTTGCTGGTAATACTGATTTCTTTCATTGTTCTCCATTCCTAATTAAAGTAATTTAAGCCATCAACCTAGATACTACCCCTACTGACAAAAGGAGAGAAAAGGAATGAACAGATCATTAGCTAACACCTCCACTTTTTTTCTGCTTACATACTTAAATAATAGTTAATAGGACTTAGTATTCCATATATGCAGTTCTTTAAAACTGAACAATAAAAAATACCCTTGAATCTTGTGGACTTTACATTGTTAATCTTCTAAACTATATCTCCTCATGTCTTGACTTAAAGTTAAAGTCAAATATTAGGAACCCATGAACCTCCTTTGCAGCAGTGTCTGCCACCCAACCAGGCTTAGGGACCTATACCCCTGAAAGCTTCTCTAAATCCAATCAGGTGTGTCAAGGGAATTTTAGATCTTACCCTTCCTACCCCATCCAGCCCCAGAAGATCTTCTCTAGTCCCTGGGCTCAGGTGCCCAAATTGTGTTTCTCTTTCTTAACCAGTAAACCATAGGGACTTGCTCTCTAGATCTAATCAAGTGTATTAGTGGTCAAGCAGATAACCAGAAATGCTTTAGTGAAAAAATGCAGGCTATTAATTTTGTCACAAAGTGCTTCCCAAAAAGCCCCGATAACTACTTACCTGTCCAACTGAAATAACATTACAAGGTAATCGAAATAGAATAACAATAGCTCCTTAGGGTAAAATAAGGAATCAGACCAGTACTCTGATAACTATCAGTGGCTGCAAAACTCTTAGAACAATGGAAGAGCAAAAAAAACTCAGCTACACTGGCAGACAGAGACAGAAGTCTTAGCAAGTCTTCGAGCTCATCAAAATTCTCATGCCTTATTAAAGAGGACTTCAAATCAACACACTATTCAATGCAATAAAAATTAATCACTGGAAAGGAAATTCAATCAGCTCAAAGAATTGACTTCAAGTAAGAAAGAATCCATACAAATGAATTAAAGGAGCTAAAAAAGTACATCAGCAAGCTAAAGGAATAGAATTCTGAATGTGAAGAGCATCACAGTGAGCCTGAAATCAAGATACTGCTCATCAGTAATGATAAAATGGTAAAAAAAAAAAAAAAAGAAGATAAAGAATGAAAGAGAGCAGCCAAAGAGACAGTGCAGATGGCAGTATGAGCTTGCCTTCCATGAGGCACACCAGAGTTCAATCCCTGTATCCCATATGGTACCTGTATCACTACCAGGAGTATCCCCGAGTGCAAATTCAAGATCTGCTCTAAGAAAAACAGAATGAAAGAGAATGGAAACTACTTAATGGATAAAAGAATTAAAAGAATTAAAAGGATATAAAGGAATACCAGAAGAAGAAAAAAGAGAAAAGGAAAGAGCAATTGGGTAAGGAAAAAATAACAGAGAACTTCCCCAGTATCTAGAAGGAGGCTTCTGAATCTGCAGAATTAAAATAATTAAAATAGAATTAGATTACATTAGATTAAATTAAAATAGAATTAAATTAAATTAGAATAGCACTAAGAAACATTGTAATAAATATGGTAGCAACAAAAAGACTGGAAAGAACTACTTAAAGCATCAAAAGATAAGAAAAACCTCACATACAAGGGAAATAAGAATAAGAACGTAACATAATAATAATGAATACTCCCATATTAAACCATACAAGCAAGAAATGAGAGAATGAGGTATTCAAAATAGGGAATGAAAAACACTCTCAGCCTAGAGTCCATTATCCTGCAAAGCTATCACTTATAATTAAGAGAAAGATAAAACCTTCTAGGAATTGAGCTTTCGTTTGACCCAGCAAATGGAAGTTGCCTTCTTAAATATATCCCAAGGTCCAAGGCAAATGGAGAAAACATATTTGCATCGCTATGTTCTTTGCAGTATTTTTCCACAGTAACTAAATTATGGAAACAACCTGAATGTCCAAGAAGAGATGACTCAATCAAGAAACTATAGTGCATAGACATAATGGAATACTACTTAGCCACAAGAAAATTAAAGTCGTACAATTTGCTTATACATGGAAGTGCCTGGAGATTATTGGGTTGAGTGAAGTTAGTCAGGGGGAGAGATACAACACAAAATGGTCTCTCTTATGTGAGGTATATAAAGCACAATGGTGGAATAAAATATATCCAAAGATAATGGAAACAATATGAGAACTGGTTTTCAGTAGGAAACAAGTCCATTGTGGGGACTGGAGGCTTGGACAGGGATTAGAGGGATGCCTAGAGTGAAGGAAAAGTGTTTAACCAAGAGGGAGATATAATAATGAAAGATAATCAAATATTACATATGAAACCTTATCAGAAATAGTGTTATAAAGTACAGTACAAAATTTTATATAAAAATAAAAGCACTCTCTGTAGAAGCAGACTGGTGGGAGGGATGTGGTGAGAGCACTGTGGAGAAAGGTGGACATTACTAAGAGATTGGAGTTGAAGTTTTTTTGTTTTTGTTTTGTTTTGGGTCACACCCGGCAGCGTTCATAGTGGCTATGCACACAGAAGTCTCATCTGACAGGCTTGGGAGACCATATGGCATGCCGGGAATCGAACCGGGGTCTGTTCTTCGTTGGTTGTGTGCAAAGCAAATGCCTTACTGCTGTGCTATCGTTCTGGGCCCTGGTGTTAAAATATTCTATACCTGAAATCCAGTCATGAAAAACTTCGTAATTTCATGGTGACTATATAAAAATAAAATTTTAAAAATTACAAAAATAAAATTTTCTCATACAAACAAGAGCTGGTGCCATGCTATAACTAAACCAAGAGAGTAATAGTTGCTGAAAGACAGCTTATAAAATGTAAATGTCCAATTGCAAAAATAACTAAATTGCAAAAATAACTAAATCTCACAAAGAAAAAATGAAAACAATGCCCTTTGAATGCTTATATCAATAATTTCTCTGAATATCAATGAAAAAACTCTCCTATTGAAAAGCATAGAGTTATTGCATGGATCAGGAAACAAAATTATTTATTCTTACAGAAAATGTACCTAAATTTGCAATATAAAAGTGTAAAAGGATGAAAAACAATCATACAAGTTAATGGTAGTCAAAATTTTTGGAACAGCCATACTTATATTTAACTAATGTAATTAGAGGCAGAAATAGACATTACTTATTAGTTAAAGGGACAATATAACAAGAGTACCAATTATTTTATTTTTTATTTAATCACCTTGTTTACAAAAATTTTCATACTGGGGTATCAGTCATAGAATGTACACCACTCTTCACCAGTGCTATCTTCTCATCACCAATGTCCTTTCATTTCATTGATAGTGAGGGAGAAAGGCAGAATGCCTGTCTGAAAGATAAGCAGGTCTTGGAGTGAGGGAGGAAATAAGAGTACTAATTTTTAACAATATATATGCTCCAAATGAAGACTCATCAAAGTTTATAAAATGTCTACTCACATACTTAAAGAAACAAACATAAACAGGATCCTCCAACATCAAAAATTCCAATACATATTCTTCTCTAGTGAACATCAAATGTATTCTAGAGTAGATCATATAACAGGGAATAACTAAAAATATGTGCATTTGTGAACATAGAAAATGTACATTCTATGACTGAAACCCCAGTATGAAAATTTTTGCAAACAAGGTAATTAAATAAAAAGATAAAATAAAGTAATTGGTACTATTGAAAGCATCCTTTCAAACAACAGTGCCATTAAAGTAGAAATTAATTACAAAGATGAGAAACTACAACAATTATGCTCAACAAAAGCTGAGCAAAGTACAACTAGATCAAATAAATCAGGAATAAATAGAGTCCTTAAAACTAATAAGAATGAAGTAACAAGCTATCAGAATATATGAGACAAAGCAAAACTTTACTAAGGGGGAAATTCATAGTAATATAGGTCAACATTATGAGGCTGGAGAGAGAGCACAGCGACCTGGCAAATGGCCGACACAGGACCAACGGTAGTTCGAATTTCGGCATCCCATATGATCCCCCGTACCTGCTAGGAGCGATTTCTGAGCACAGAGCCAGAAACAAACAAAAACAAAACAAAATAAAAAATATAGACCAACATTAGGAAAAAAGAAAAAAATTCATGTCAACATAGAACAACTCATGTCAACAACCTATACAAACAAATTAAACACTTGGAGAAGAAACATTAATGCCAAAAGCAATATAAGGAAGGAAATGATAAAAAAAAACTCTAGCAAAAATCAATGGCATATAAATCAAGAAAACAATAAAATTATTTAATGAATTCAAGAGAAGATTGTTCAAAAAAATAAATCTTTAGCTAGACTAATCAGAAAAAAGAAAAATTATCAAAATAAATTTTATTAGAGATAAAAGGGAAGAAACTACTACAAACTCCATCATATTATTAGAGTTCACTATGAACAATTTTATGCCATCAAACTTGAGAAACTAGAAGAAAAAGACAAGATTCTTAGAATCATGTCATTACCCAAACTTAGTAAGAAAGAAGGAGAAAATCTGAACAGGTAAATTGCAAACAAAGAAATTGAAACATTAATTATGAATCACTGTAAGAACAAAGGCTCTGGTCCAAATGGGTTCTATGAAACTTTCAAAGATTTGGAGTTGGAGCGATAGCATAGTGATAGGGCATTTGCCTTGCACGCTGCTGACCCAGGGCAGACCTCGGTTAAATCTCCAGAGTCCCAAATGGTCTCCCAAGCCAGGAGTGATTTCTGAGCACATAGACAGAAGCAAACCCTAAGTGTTTACTTAGGGTTAGAGTAAAGACCTAAGTGTCATCGGTATGGCCCAACACCCCCAAAAAAACCCTTAAAATATTTAATATTTTATCTCTTATGCTTTTTCAAAATATTGATAAAATCATATCTTCCTAAGAGCTTCTATAAGCAAATATTGTAGTAATAATACCCAAAGCAGATAGATATCCAACTTAAAAAAATTTCAGACCTATTTCCCTAATGAACATTAATGCAAAATTCTTCAACATAATCTTAGCAAACTTAGTACAACAACAACAACACACACATACACATATGTATATATATATAAACAGGTATTCCAATCAAGTGAGATTTATCCTTGGGATGAAAAGATGGTTCAACAAAAGCAAATCCCTTGACATAATACAAATTATATCAATGAAAGATTAAAATCATATAATTATATATATATTTTTTCCAAAGAAATCTGACAAAATTCAACATTCGTTCATACTAAAAACCATTAACAAGATAGGGATAGAAAGAACTTTCTAAAAAAAATGAAGAACTTTCTTTAATATAGTAATTGCCATCTATAAAAAAAAACCCTAAAACTTGGCCTCATGAACACTGTTACCATGTCAGCCAACTCCATTGATTCAATTTATTCTCGAAAGAGATGTAAACCAATCAGTGAAAGTTTATGGGTACATTGGCCACACAGTTTAAAGATGGCAATCTTGGAGGAGAGGCTGAGTCCCTGCCTTGCCAAAGTCACACCAGCTGCACCCATCACCCACAATTGCCTTTTCGCTTATGGTCTTTCTTCAACACTCATCCTTGGCTTTCTGCAGAAATACCTATCTGATCAAAATTCCAGGTATGCCAGTATTTGACCTGCCATCACTAGGACCTTTGCTCCCTGGGTACTTTAGGAAGGCCTGTCTCCCAAAAGTACATTCCACAGAATCTGAAATATTATCAATAGTGCTTGGAATTCCTGGACTTCAGGGTTGCATTCACAGCTGTGCAACAACTCCAATTTTTTTTTAAAAATTGTCATTACCCCTAGGAACCCCAATTTAGATGCCACCTAATATTTAGTAACAAAAGAAGCAACAGAATGATTAACTAGTGACAACTGCTTAATAAATCTTTTGATAATGGCTTAATCATTTCTCTGCAAGATAAATTTTCACATATTTTTATTGCTGTATTCTATGTTTCCTTTTCATTCTTTTTCCCTTATCTGAAAATTTCAATCCTACTTACATAGAAACAAATGTAGTAAGATAAACTATGTGATACATGCTTGCCATTGAGTCAACAACACTGAAATCATGAGACCGGAACTATAACAACACTGTTATGATGGCATACTGGGGCAGGGAGAATGATGTGATCAATGCTGAATCATTATATCTAAAACTTAACTATGAATGACTTTGTAAATCAAATATTTTACATACAAAATTGTAAAAATTTAAAGTTAGCATCATTCTCACTGGTGAAAGACTGAAAGACATTTCCATCACATTAGATACAAGGAAAGATGTCTACTATCCATTTTTATTTAAGATAATAATAATAAAATAAAATAAAGTTCTGGTTACAGCCATCAGTCAATAAAAAGAAATCAAAGGATCAAAATTAGAATAAATATTATAGAAAAATACCCAAAGGAGGAAAACTGAACAAGGTAAAAAAGATCTCCCATTAGCATAGTCTATTATGCTACAATAGTATAGTCTGTTATATTATAAGTAGATATAATACAGAATAGTCTTTTTTGCCAACTTTATTATTAGTCAACAAAAGCAAATATATTGTTTAAGAGCAAGAAATATCATGGCAGGTTAAATAGCATTTTCCTTCTCAGGTTGATGCTATTATGCTTACACCACACTGATAGATAACCAGTTGAAATTTCAATTGTGATGGGAAAGAGAAAAAAACGTTATATGAGAACTCTCATCAGTATTATAAACTTTTAGCCAGTCTCATATGTGCCAATTCTGAGTTTTCTTCCATATCTCATCTGATAAAATTTTAGCAATCAGGCATGTCATTGTGTAATATCAGCTGCCAGTGAGCCTGAGTCTTGTAATGTATCTGGTCTCCTTTTTATACTGCTGTAATCTAAGCTGTCCATGGTATGACTTTGACCTATAAAATGTGGTATGAATGATGTAGTGTCTGTTCTGAAGGTATAAAGCATCTATGTCTCTCCTTTAGAAACATGGGGATAACAAACTTTAAAGATGACCAATCCAGTTCTTTGGAGACAGAGAGGCACCTGCAGAATATCTAAGGTTTTAGAATTAGTAGCCAGCTCCTAATGTTGTCCTTTGAATAGTCCAGCCTATTTTGTATGCAGTCTGAAGGCAGCTGTATAAGTAACGTGCTATGGGAAAGACAGTAATAATCAACCCAATGATTGTGAGGAAAATATTTTTATTGTTCTTACCCATTCATTTTTATGTACTTGGTTATGAGTAATAAGTAATAATAAGTACTTACTCAAAGTAAGTGATACAATTACTTATAAAAGTAATAAAATAAGTAAGAAAAATTTTGAGTGTAACAGGTTAAGAAGTACCCTAATTTGCAAGAAAGAGCTGGTGAACAAAGCACTAAAATATTCGAAAAGTAAATAGTTTAAATTCTTTATACTTAAATTGAAAATCATTTATACTAACTTGAAATTTTATTTCTTTGAATTCAAGAAAAACCTGATATGTTTAGAATATATTATTTTATTGCATTGGAGACACTTAATTTTCATTATCTCCTGTGGTATATGCTGTCATTTGTTCAAAATTTGTGAGAATTTCTCTGAAGAATCTGATGGTCACCACTCCTTTGGCTCAATAAAATGTGTGTGTGTGTTTGGAGGCAACGCCTGGTGCCGCAAAGAAATCACCCGTATGCAAGGCAAATGTCCTACCACTATGCTATCTCTCTGGCCTAAATAATCTTTTTTATAAAAAGCTTTCGAAGTTACATTAAAATAGGTGACCTTTGGACTAGAGCGATAGCATAGCAAATAGGGTGTTTGCCTTATACACAGTGATCTGGGTTCAATCCCCAGCATCCTATATGGTCCCCTAAGTCTGACAGGAGTAATTTCTGATTGTAGAGCCAGGAGTAACCCCTGAGCACAACTGGGTGTGGCCCAAAGCCCCATACAGGCTACCTAAAATTTGTAAGATACACAATATATAGTTACATTATTTTCATGGAAAATAAAAACAATTTGTAAACATATGCTTTAGAATGTTACTCAAAGAGGTAAATATTCACAAAACAAATGCTTAGAAATGAGAGCGGTAGAATGCCTGTCTCAAATATAGGCAGGGGTCTGGAAGGAGGGAGGGGAGACATTGGTCGTGGGAATGTTGCACTGGTGAAGGGGCGTGTTCTGTTTATGACTGAAACCCAACTACGATCATGCTTGTAATCATGGTGCTTAAATAAAGATTTTATATTAAACAAACAAAAATGGCAGAGCTCCATTAATTCTGTTCAAACTTGCAAGTCACCAAATTTGTTTTAGATCTACAAATCCTGGGCTGTGTGACAGCACCTCAATACCTGATAGTAGTGTCAGCCCAGTAGTATCATAGGACCTCTTCTGGGAGAGTTACATAGAAATCTACCAAGCTCAGTGAGCCTAACAATAACACAGAAGCTCAATTAGCACCAACCACAACCCAGTAAATCCTCAGACACCGACGTTAGTAATGCCATAGAGAGATATAATAATCATTTAAAATTGACCTGTGTTGATCTAAGTTTTGATAATTCCTCTTGCCTTTTTTGTGTTGTAATAAACAATATGTAGTAAATTTGTTTGTGCCTACATGGAAACAGGCTAAAGTGTTGGGTAGGAAATTGGGGACACTGGTGAAGCAAAGGTCATAATGGTGGTAGGATTGCTGTTTAAATATTTAGTGCGTGGAATAACTGTATTATGAACAACTTGGTAAATCATGGTATTACAATACAAATTGGAAAAAAGAAATTCTCAAGACTTGGCTAACTTTATGTAATAGTATTTAAAGATATAAAATAACAGTAATTAGTTCTTGCAAAATGGTGTTCTTTTGTCACTGTGAGGATCTGAAAGATTATAACTGGACTCCTACTGTATCTTTGGCACTGTCTGTAATTCTTTCCTCTTAAATCACCTAGAAACAACTTCTGATGACTGTATACCTATTCACTCTTTCATATCAACTTCTTCCCCATCTCCTCTATCTGGCTGACCCAGACTCTGGTGCTGGTGTTTATTTTGGTTGCTCCTGACCAGAACTGCCAGAACACTCCTTTTCCTGAGCGAGACCCCAGGTTCCTTAACATTGGTGACTTCATTGCTATATTCAAGGAACCCAGGAAAAGTTTGTTATGTAACCATGCTGAATAAATGTCCTCCAACTGAATACAAAACTCACACATCTTATTTATTACCTGATATAATTAAAAAACTTTTTTGAAACCATTGTGATTTTCAAAGTCCTTCATAGTTGGGTTTCAGACAATGTATTAGGGCCAATCTCACCATCCATGATGACCTCCCCCACTAATGTTCTCAGGGTACATCCCATGCCATGACATCCTGACCCAAGCCTGCCAGTGTAATAGGCCCATTTTAAGTTTTAGTTGTTAAAGTTTGAGTCTCATAATTTCATTGATGTTGGCTTAGCTTGAATACTTAGTTTTGTCCTTTTTTGACACCACAAATACACCTGAGGCCATCTGGCCCCCACACTCATTGTGTTTTTACTACTCATATTTGTGTTTTTACTCCTCCACTCAATTTCTTATTTTCTCCTCGCTAAACTCTGGGGCCAAGAGTGTTTGAGATAACTCCCATTTAAACTATTACATTTATTTATGGAGTTAATCTAAATGATATATAAGTGATATCATTCTGTATTTATTTTTCTTCTTCTAGCTCACTTAATTTACACAGTATCTTCCAGTCATGTTTCAGCATATTTTATGGTTGCATCATTCTTTACAGCTATGTAGTATTTCATTGTATGTGCCACATCTTCAGATTCATTTGTCTGTTGGTGGAGATCTAAGTTGATCCCACATCTTAGCTATTATACAGAGTGTTGCAATAGATACCAGTGTACATATATCCTTTTAGATGAATGATTTTCAGTCATAAGGACAGAAACTGAAAAGTGGGATTGCTGGGTCATATCGTTAGTTTACTGAAAACCCTTCATACTGTTTTCCACAGGGGGTGAACCAGGTATCATTCACACCAGCAGTATATGAGAGTTTCTTTCTCACCATATCCCTACCAACATGAATTTTTCCCATTATGTTTGATATGTACATCCTCACTGGTGTATGTGATACCTTACTACTGTCTTGGTTTGAATTTCCCTAATGATAAGTAATGAACATTTTTTTCAGGTGTCTATGGTCTTGTTGGTCTTCCTCAAGACATGTCTGTTCATTTCCTCTCTCCATTTTTTGATTTATTTTTAGGTTTTGTGGAGTTAATTTTTGTGAGTACTTGTATATCCTAGATATTGAACCTTTATCTAATGTGTTGAGTACAAAACATTTCTCCCACTCAGTCAGCTGTCTTTTAATTTTATCCCATGTTTCTTTTGCCATTCAGAAACTTTTTAGTTTGATGTAGTCCTATTTATTCAGATTTGATTCTATAGTCCTTGCCACTGGCAACTTTCATTGAAGACATTTTTGAGGTCTTGGAGTGTTCCTCCTATATTTTCCTCAATGAACTTTATAAATTCAGGTCTAATATAAATGTCCTAGATCCACTTTAAATTAACTGTGTAAGATGTGAGATATGGATCAATATTTGACTTCTTACATATAACTATCCAATTGTTCCAACACCATTTGTTGAAGAGACTGCATTTATTCCATTTCAAGTTCTTGGTTCTTTTATCAAAGATAAATTGTGCTGCTGTCTTGACCTCTTGTTGGGTTACTGATCCTACCCTAATCAATAATAGTGCCCTACCCTAGGGTATGACCTGATAACAGTATATTGAATTATTTCTTACTTGGCATTCTGCTCCCACCCTAGGGTGGTACCTGATTCTTGTGTATAAAAGCAAGGGTCTGTGGAAGGCAGAGGCTTTTGCTAGTAGGGCTTAGTCTGGGGCTTTTTCTTCAGCATTATTCACTGAATAAAAATGATATCTCCTGAAGCCTGACTGCCTGTGAGTTTTTTACCTGCCTCTCTCCTGAACCCAGATACCCGCCGACTGAACAGGGTGGCAGACACATGGTCCGAGCTGCAAGAGAAAGACCTCATCTTCCGTATCACCATCATCCAGCCCCTTCAAGGGCTGAAATGCAACAACCTCTGTTCTTTCTTAAGCCACATCTCAGTTGCATATGCTGAAAGAGGGACTTTTTGTTCCTCATATCAACCAGGTCTATTTTGTTTGCCACTCTTTTTGACTGTAGGATTTGTACAACATCCTCTTTTCAGAGAGTGGGGAAGTTCTCTGCTATTAACTCTCACTACTCTCCCCCTTTCCCTTATTCCTCCCCTACTGTTATTATTATAATTCAAAGGTTATGTTTTTCTTTGCTCATTAAGTACCTTATTTTTTCCATCATTTTGTTTTTCCTTTCTTTTTTGACCTCATTCTCAATGTTCAATTGTAATTTGTCTTCAAGTTCGTTTATATGGTTCTCTACCTGTGTAATTCTGCTACATGACTTACTAACATAATCTTTAGTTCCTTCAATTCCATTTGTTTAGATTCTCTCATCTTCTGAAAGAGTTCTTCTTTAAGTTGGATGAATTTTTCACCTACAGATTGCTTAATTTCACAAGCGAGTGCCTCTTGATTTCTTTTGCTAAAGCATTAAGTGTTGATTTTAGGTCCTCATCAAAGAGGCTTGGGCATTTTGATGAGCTTATAGATTTGCCTAGTTTTCTCTCCATATCTAAATTGAAGTTTTCCTCTAGATTACCTATTGCCCTTTGCTTTTTGTGTGTTGGAATGATGGGGTTTCAGATTCCCTGTTATTTAAGGAAGTGATCTATTTAATGATTATACAAAAGGTAGCTACAAATAAACCTGACTTACACATTATTTTCCTAAACATGTAAGGTTTGATCTAAATGTGATTAAAAATGATCAACTACTTAACTGGTATGATTGACTGAGTTTTGAGTCTGTATATTGTCTAAGAAAGAAGTGCTATGGCTTATCTGCCCAAGATATCAGGATAGGCGAGGGCTAATGCTAGAACTTGGGGGAGAAGATCTTCTCTGGCAGCGGGAGCTTGGAGAGTCCTAATTCATATCAGGGACCAAAGATCCATCCTTTGTATGATGCGCTTTGGTTGGGATGGGAGACAGAACAGATGTCAGGTCCAATGGTGGGCTGAGGCTAGTGCTTAGGGAGTAGAGAGGTGGTACACTAGGAGCCTGATGAGTTGCTCTTGGGAGCCTGGTTTGAATCATACTTGTTATAATTTTTTAATAAATCAAGGCAATTTCCAAATGAAAATATCTAAAATAAAGCTTTTGAAAAGATTTACATCTTTGAACTTTTTTTTCTTACCTGAGCCTCAAACTTTCGGTAAGATGCATTTGATCCCCTAGACAGACACTCTCATTCTATAAATTAGAGAGGCACAGCTTTTCTTCCCTGACCTGTAACATACTGTTTTTTTTTCAACTTTGAAAACTCCATAAGTTCTCTTTCTTCACAATTCTCTCATGCTTAAGGGAGTACAAAACATTTCTAAATGTTATTCCTGGTTCTTCTTTTGTCCCCCTAGGACATTTCCCCCACAACCAGACAATCTCTTAAGGTTTTGTAAATTAGCTCAGTTGTCCCACTTTTCAGAATTCATACACAGCCCTCCTTTGTGGAAAGAATTAAAAGCAACCTTAGTATTCTGGATGGAAGGACCCATGTGGTTAGGGCCTCAGACAGTTTAGCTAACACTAGCTATTTTAGTTCTCCTGGAATTCCTGCACAGGAATGCTAGAAGTTGATCCCTACTCATTCATTAGCACTTTTTTGTTGCTAGGCTGGAATACTCTTCTTTGTATTTCTTTACTTTCTCACGAATTATCATTCTGTAGAACATTAAATCCTTTCTATTAAGTGGATATTTATTAAAACTTGGCCCAAGAATTAGCGTAAACAGTAGATTTACAATACCTTTCACAATGAAGGGATTCTTACCTCGGAATTCTAATCCTCGAAGCTGAAAAGTGACAAGACCATTGCCAATTTCAATCAGATGAACAAAGGCATTGAGATAGTCTGAAGCCAAAATAAAGCAGTCTCCAGAGCTGTAGTTACCCCATCGGCCAAGAATCAAATCTCCACAGAGGGAATCCTGAAGGGCCCTTGTCAAATGTTCGTAGAAGATAGAATTCAGGTTGTTGTCATCATTCCCTAAGCACAGAACAAGCAATATGGTGGTTTGTCCTTAGAATAGAGACCTATGAAACCTGTGAGTTGTCAG
>PVKC010034233.1:0-13764 GCA_004027635.1 Crocidura indochinensis | reverse complement strand
CCCAGTGACGCTCAGGGGTTACTCCTGGCTATGCGCTCAGAAGTCGTTCCTGGCAGGCACGGGGGGCCATATGGGAACCGGGGGATCTAACCGTGGTCCGTTCTAGGCAAGGCAGCAGGCACCTTTACCTCCTGCGCCACCTCCCGGTTCCCAGATTTGTACATTTTAATTGCTTTTGTAAATTAAATTTTGAGGTATCATAGTTTGCAATACTATAGAAGTCATTGTATTGAATTTTAAAAGTTACTTCACCAGGTTCTACCATCTCATCATCTCCCACCAGTCTAACCCAAGCTTTATTTGTACCTACAATTTGAAAAAGTTAGTATCCAGTCCTTTGTTCACTTTTTAATAAGACTGTTCATTTTCTAATTAATGAGTTTTAGTTAATTTTATACATTTAATATTAATTTCTAATTACATAAATGATACATATCTTGCAAATATTTTTGAACATGTCTTCATTCTGTTGTTTCCTTCACTGTGCATAAGCTTTATATTTTGATAATATCCTATTTTTGGATTTTATTTTGTTGTCTGTGCTTTTGGAATCTTACCCAAAAATTTATTGTCAAGATGAGTGATGGGTACATTCTCCCCATAAAATATTTTAGTTATGTTTCCTGCCATCTGAACTCAACATGTCTAGGAAATAGCTAGAAAATCACACTTTGAACTTGCCATCTTGCTCCCTGGTCAGGGTTGTGCAAAGCACATGGCACATAATGCAGCTTTGACCATTTTACATTAATTTACCTCTTCAGACATCCTAATGATACTTACTGTCCAAGCACCACACAAATAATACTTTATATTCAAAAGTCATAATAAGAAAACAGCACAGAACTCCACCACCTTAGTGAATGAAGATGATAACCCTGAAGACTCAATCAGTAATAATCAGCTATCTAAACACTCTGATAAGGACTTGGTAAGGGAACTGTTGAGGATCCCTGTGGAGCTCAAAGAAAGTAGATATAAAAAGACAGGAGAGTGGGAATTTAAAAAAATAAGAGGATATGACAGAATTAAAAACTTAATAGGCAAAATGAAAAACTCATTGGGTAACAGAATAACATTAATTGAGGACAAAATCGGTGAAATCTAATCTGAGAAGCAGGCAGAAAAAAAAGTGAAGGTGAAGAGATAAAGAGTTGAAGAGATATAGATATATGGCAAAATAAACCTCACAAGCACACCAACCTTCTACTTAAAGAGGCATTTTCACACTCATTATCAGTGCACCCTGAGGGAAAGAGAAGCAACAGGACAAAGAAAGTAGTCTCCCAGCCACTACTGAATTAGCTAAGTGATGCACTCTAAGAAACTGAGACAGAAAGAACAGCAGCAGGGTCCTCTCTATGACTCAGAAGAGCCATTTTTTCCACCAGGTAAATGCAATCTGAGGGAAGGAAAAACACCAGGAGAAGGGAGTCTTCCAGCCTTCCCATCTGTGGTCTACACAAAACTGATCAGCATCAGGCTCCCAAATTTCAGACCAGAATACATAAGGAGCATAGATAAAGCCATTGGCATAAATCTTCATGACATTGAAACTAGAGGCTTCTATAAAGGTGCAATGTCACTGACCAAAAGACTAATAAGGAATATAAACAAATCAAGCTACAATAATATAAGAAGCATCTGCACCTCAAAGGAAACAAAAACAGAACAGAAAGTCAGTCCACAGTCTGGGAGAAATTGTTTACCTTCTTATCTGGTAAATAATATATCTGTATCTATATC
Source organism: Crocidura indochinensis (assembly GCA_004027635.1). Lineage (NCBI taxonomy): Eukaryota > Metazoa > Chordata > Mammalia > Eulipotyphla > Soricidae > Crocidura > Crocidura indochinensis. The sequence goes on along the minus strand of PVKC010034233.1, from coordinate 12,018 downwards.
TATATATTTTATATAAATGTTTATATATATTTATATATCCAAGGTATATAATAACCCTGGTAGAAGAGCACAAGAACAAATTTACAAACCTATCAAAATATGGGGAAAAGAACTGAACAGAATTCTCATCAAAGAATAAATCCAAATGAACCAAAAGCACATGGAAAAAGTTCAAAATTATTGTTTCAAATACAATCAGTGGGAAAAAGGCAAATCAAACAATACCAATAAAATATCACCTCACACCAAAGAGATTGGAATGTATCACAAAAAAAAAAAAAAACAAAGACAATCAGTTTGGGCATGAATGAGGGCAAAAGGGTCTCATTTACTGGTGGGCATGTTGACTGTTCCAGCCTTTTTGAAAATATAGATATTCTTCATAAAACTAAGGTTTGAACTTCCATAGAACCCAGCAATTCCACTCCTGTGGATGTACCCTGACAGCCAAAAAATAAATACCCACACAACATAGAAAAGATAATTATAATCCTATGTTCATTACACTATTGGCAATAGTCAAAATATGGAAACAATTCAAATTACCAAGTATAGAAAATTGGAAAAGAAATATGGTATATCTTCACAATGAAATATTATGCAGCCATTAGAAAAAAATGAAGAAATGTTAGTTTCTACTACATTCTTGTACATCGAGGGTTTTTTCCAAGGTGAAATGAGTCAGAGCGTAAGAAACAGATATACAGGGGCCGGGCAGTGGCGCTGGAGGTAAGGTGCCTGTCTTGCTTGCGCTAACCTAGGACAGACCGCAGTTCGATCCCTCGGTTCCCCATATGGTCCCCCGTGTCTTCCAGGAGCAACTTTTGAGCGAATAGCCAGGAGTAACCCCTGAGCGTCACGGGTGTGGCCCAAAAAAAAACAAACAAACAAACAAAAAAAGAAACATATATACATTGATTCATCTTATTTTTTGAAATTCAAAGGAATATTGTAGGAGAATAATAAAAAAAACGAGAGAAATTAATGCCAGAAGAACTATGCCTTAGTACAAAGTGTTGCCACAGTGGAGGATAGTTAAGGTCAGAGAAACAATCACTGAGAGAATAATAGTAGGAAGTGATCACTCTGGAAAAGAACGGGGTATTCAAAATATGATAATGTTTTTAAATTTATTTTAACAATTATTTTTATTCTAAGGTGTAGTGGGCAGATATTTTCTTCCATTATTTTTCTAACTACATATGTGCGTTATATATAATAAAGGTTACTTTATTATTTTCTTTTTATATATATTTAATTTTTCATTGTATTAAAATATAACTATCAAGACCAGATAAATAATCCCTTGGATGCAGGGGGTTTAAGGCTTGTTTGCATACCACCAATTACACTTTAATGTTGAACTTTCCATGCTGAGCACTGCCTAGAACTAGGAAAAGCCTGAGTATCACTGGGTATGATCCATACTACTCTTTTCTCATATAAAGAAAATGCATTTTTCAAAATGTTTTTTTTTTTTTTGGTTTTTGGGCCACACCCGGTGGTGACGCTCAGGGGTTACTCCTGGCTATTTGCTCAGAAGTCGCTCCTGGCAGGCACGGGGGACCATATGGGGAACCGGGGGATCGAACTGAGGTCCATCCTAGGTTAGCGAAGGCACCTTAGCTCCAGCGCCACCGCCGGGCCCCTCAAAATGTTTTAATTAAAGAACCATGATCTACAAAGTTATTGATAATTGAACTTTAGGCATAAATATTATAACTTCAATCCTAGCACCAATGTCAACTTTCCTTCATAAGTTTTCTCATATTTCTCCCCCAGTCTTAAACATCCCTTTCTTGACAGACACATTTGAGAGTTTGGTACCATAATTATAGTTGATATCTCATATTTTAGTGTCAAGTGTCTGGGCTTTGGCTATATACATATGCCATATTCCCTCATCACATGTTTATAGCCAAGACACGTGACTTGTTCATCTTTTCTTTCTCATCTACTTCGTATCCCCTTGATTTCTTCCTTTCTCCATTTATTCTATTCTGATTCATGGGCTGTCTAGACAATTTCCTCTTATTACATTATTTTTTCTCATCCAATTATTATATATGCCACAGTTAAAGTGATATCATCCTATTTTACTTCTGGCTTACTTCACTTAACACATTTTCCAGTTCCTATCAGGTTGCATTAAATTTCATATGCTCATTGTTCCTTGGGCTGAAAAGTATTCCATTGTCTCTCTGTACCAATCCTTTATAATCCATTCATCTGTCATTTAACGCCATGTTGATTCCGTATTTTAATTAGTGTACTAAGTGCCGAGATGAATAATGTTGTGCATATGTCCTTTGAATGAAGTTTGATTTCATTCTGAAACTTCATTGAGTTTATTATTTAGTATTAGTGAATTGTTATCTTTATGGTTTTTTTATGTATAAGATGATCTTACCTGTGGAGAAATTGTATTATCTTTATGGTTTGGATAATATTTTTTCTTGTCTAGATTGCTCTGACCTAGCACTTCCAGAAAAAGAGTAAGATGAAAATGAAAGAGTTCTGCTTTTTATGTTGTTTTTTTCTTTTATAATAAAACATTTCAGTGATTATTATATTGGCATTAGAATATTGGATTAGGTCCAAATTTTGTTGAACCTTAATGCCAAACTTCTGAAGAGAGTTTTACTCATGAATGGATGTTTAATTTTGTTATTTGTTTTTTACTTTGTTCCTTTAGTAGTGTCATATTTTCCTGATTATAAGCAATCTTTGTGGTGTGAAGTGGTTTTCTTAACAGCAGTAAGTAGCCAGCTGTTCAAGACTTTGCAGACTGATTTTTTTGAATTTATTTTTTTACCAATCTCTTTTTCTGGAAGTTTCTGATCTATTTATCTGTTGTAATCCTCGGGAGAGTTCACTAGTGAATAATACTTAGGGCCTAGCCTGTTGTCTTGCAAAAAATTTTTTTCGTATTTTATGTAATTAACGTTTACATGGACTATCACAGATCCTAAGTTTATAGGAAAAGTCTAGATTTTGAATTGATCGTTTTACTAGGACTCAATGCATTATATGTGTTTATGTGCTTCATGAACTCTAGTTTATGATATTTAAATATTAAACTTGGGACATTTTATAAACATTACACATGTATATTTTAGTATGCAAAATAAATTACTTTTCATGTTTTAAAAGGCTTTCCTAATTTATCTTTTAATTTAAATATAATTATTAGTTTTAATATACTAAATCATCTAAATAATATGAAATTTTAGGGAATTATTTTCATAACTTTTATGAACATAAGACTCATGCACTAATCACCAATTTTCAGTGTCATCGCAAATAGAAAAACAACCATGCCACTCACCTTACCACCTCTTTCACTCTGATAATTGCATTGCTTTTGATTTAGAGCATAGGCTTGTTTGATATAGTAATTATATTCCACATATGCCTGAAACCATTGGCAATCATCTTTCACGTCTTACTTATTCACTTGGAATAATCACCTCATATTTTAAATATTTTGTCACAAAATTTGATTGCCTATTATTTAGCGGCAGAGTAGAATTATGTTGAATATTTTTATTCCACAGTTTTATTTTACAGCCATCTGGGGATGACCATTTAGGTATAATTTAATGCTTTTGTTATTAGGAATAATGCTTCTATGAACTGAAGCATATATATGCCCCAAAAACTTCAGGAATATAGGCATAACACAGTTTCCCATAGGGCCAACACTAAAGCTTCTCTTCACATCTCACCAGCACTAGTGTATATGGGTATGCTTTGAGTGCTAGCACATAGACCATTATATGAATACTTTGACATAGCCCATTGTTACCAGGGTAGAGCAATAACTTATTGATATTTTGATTCACATCTCCCTAAAAATAAACTATATCGAACAGCTATTATATGACTTTGGGGCATGAAGTACTTCTTCAGTGGACAAGTATCAATTTAGGACTTTGCACTAAATTTTCATTGGGTTATTTGCTGTTTTGTTATTAAGTTTTATGAATTATTATTTACATTCTGTATATTAGTCACTTTTTAGATATATTTTGTGCAAATATTAACTCCCAACTGTTCGATTGTCTTTTTGGCTTATGGGTAGTTCTTTTGATGTATAAAATATTCTTCATTTTAAACTTCCTCCTTAAGTGAAACTTTAAAGTCAAAGTAATTTTTTTCCAACAACAAAATATTAAACAAGATATGTGGGCTGGAGTGTTATCACAGTGGGTATAGTGTTTGCATTGCATGTGACCAACTTTGGTTCAATCCCCAGCATCCCATATGGTCCCCTGAGCTTGCCAACACTGGTTTTTGACAGCAGAAGCAGAAGTAACCCTTGAGAGCTGCCAGCTGTGGCCCCAAAGCTAATAAATAAATAAACAAATAACTTTTATGTTACATGTTTTTAATCCTATCTTTAATTTTTTTAAATATCTCTAAGGTGTAGTTAGCTTAAAATAATTGTGTTTTCATACCAGGTTGTGCATACAATGTTTGAATCTCTAGGAAGAAAAACCTCATGATATTAAGTAACAATAAAAGGTCTTTTAATACCATTTTCAGATTCTTTTGGAAACTCTTCTTTGATGCCACTCTAAAATGTGTCTGGGGCCATTCTTTAAGACTTTAATTAAATGTCGATTTTAAAATCATAACAATGAACTTTTTAGAACCTTTTCAATTAAAATCCACATTTTTCACATTGAATGAACTTTAACTTGTGTGTATAATTTTTAACTATAATTTATTGGACTTTTGGGGAATATTAATTAACTGAGTTTATAGATTTTCTAAGTGCATTTCATTATATAAAAATATTTATTCATACAATATTATTAATATCCGCATGTCATATTAGCATATTTTTCAGAATGTGAATTGTCATACCTTGTCATTTTTTCCAAGTAATAATTACTGTATTCAAAAAACAACTAATTTACTTCACAGTGAAAACAAATGCACATCTGCTTTTTTAAAAAACAGTTACAGTAATGTCACAGGGCATTGGGTGTACTTAGAATTTTGTTGCATAGTATTTAAAGATGACATGTATTTGATAAATAAATTATAGTGCAGAGATGGTGAAATGATTCTTAATCCTTAAAATATTGTACCAGGGCAAATTTTGGAAGAATTTTAAAATTCATATTTCTAAGTATAAAAAGATATAACATCCAGGAAAAGAGAAGACTAGATATTACAGATATCAATGTCTTTCTGTTAGGGTGGGCCATGCAGAAAGTAAAAGGTTGGAGAACTTAGTTTTCCCTTATAAGTAATCAATATTATAATACAACAGAAACTTGCCAGTGCATTGATCTAAATATGTAAAATTTACAACAAGAGTAAGTATTTGTGTAAATTTTAGACTGGAATATTATGATTTCTTACTTTTTATCAGTTTTTTTCAGTCTATTTCTCAAGTATTTGCTAATATGTGATAGTTGTTAATGGGATAGAGTGACAAAGGGAGACAATGGCTATCTAGGATAGTTGATAGTATGTGGGAAAGGCATAGTAAATACAGATAAATGAGAAATAGTCACACCTTTGAATTTTGCAGTAAAATATAAAGAAATGTGGGGCCCGGGAGATAGCATGGAGGTAAGGCGTTTGCCTTTCATGCAAAAGGTCGTCGGTTCAAATCCGGTGCCCCATATGGTCCCCCGTGCCTCCAGGAGCAATTTCTGAGCATGGAGCCAGGAGTAACCCCTGAGCACTGCCGGGTGTGACCCAAAAACCAAAAAAAAAAAAAAAATAATAAAGAAATGTAAACAAATCAGTTTTCATGAAATATATTGTAACCATAAAGGCCAACATCTAATAAAATCAATGTTTTTACTGCTAATCTTTTATCATTTTTTTTCTGTCTATACTCTCCTTCATGGCTGATTTGGATGGTTCTCACTGATAATTCTCTGTAAGGCTCAGGAGATCAAGTGACGCTGAGAATTATGCAAGCAATATGCCCAGGCCTTGAAAACATTCTCCTTAAAGTAAGGAAACTAATTTTTAATCTTCTTCATCCTTTATTATCCTCTTAATCTTTTTGTTCATTGCCATATGTGATAATGAAGAATGCAATGCTTAGTTTGTTGTAACAACAAACTTGTACCACCAGTGGAAATATCTAAAATGTTAGTGTAAGTATTGCTATGACCATGAATTAGCTTTGCTCTGTTAATATCTACAAATTTCTCACTGTCATTCAGAAATAAACAGAAAACTTTGCAAACTTTTATGTAGACTAATCCTGATAAAGTCATGAATTTTCTCAGGGATATTTTTACTATGAAGAGAAACAGAGACTGTGACATTATCTTAAAGCAAATGGGCATAAATAATAAGTATTATTATTATTATTATTATTATTATTATTTGTAATATGAGAGATAAAATAATGTTCTATCAGGGTTCCTCAAACTTTTTAAACAGGGGCCAGTTCACTGTCCCTCAGATCGGTGGAGGCCGGACTATAGTAAAAACAAAAACTACGAACAAATTCCTATGCACACTGCATATATCTTATTTTGAAGTAAAGAAACAAAATGGGAAGAAATACAGTATGTGGCCCGCAGGCCGTAGTTTGAGGACCACTGCTCTAGCCCATCAAAAGAAGTTTCATAGAAAAAAGTCATGGGTAATATGGCTAGATATATGACCCTGAATCATTAGAAACTCTGAGAAGAAAGATAGGAAGAGGGCATAAATGACTGGTGGAAGCGATAATAGTAGAGCATTTTCTGTCTGAGGACTGAGACTTGTAACCTAATCTAGGATTCTCAAAGAATAACAAAGAAAATAAATTCAACTCTAACGACTCCAAGATACATATAATCAAATAAGCAGAACAAATACATAGATTATTTAAACTGGTAAGAGAGAAGAAAAATCTTAAACACAGGGGAAATATCAAGAAACTTGCTCTGTATTTCTCATACAAGAGCCCGTAAACAAAAAAAAAAAAGCGATGTAATAGTATATTTAAAGAACAGGAAAAAATAACCATCAAACAATATCTCTTTATTCTGAGAGATTGTCTCAGACAACTACTAGCATTTGTAGAATCCAAACAAGTTCTACAAAGAGTATGGAATATACTTCTTTAAAAACAAAAACAAATGTCTAATACAAGGAAACTGAATTCTCATAGGAAACTAATTCTTGGCACCACTGATCTCACTCAAAAAATGTCAGTGAACTGAATTTTCCTATCAAAAGTTACAAGGTATCTAGATATAGCGAGAAACAAAATCTACCTTTTTCTGTTTAAAGAAAACACAGTTAATTCTTAATGGTAAATACAGGCTCAGCAAAATGGTGGAAAACAGTTGTGCATACTAAATATAGATTTGAAAAAAGCCAAAGCATATATTAGAACCAATAAAATACAAACTACAGAAAGTAGCGATTGTAATGAACATTACATACTGGATAAAGGATAAAAAGAGAGACTTCATTCTTTTCAACATGTAAGCACTAAAGCAAGGGTCTGCGATGTTTTCAGAACAGCTCCTAAGGGATTGAACCTAGTCCTACCATTCTAAACATGAGACCCAACATTTGGAGCTATGTCTCATCCCCCTGTTGTGATTGCTTGCTCAAGTTTCACAAAATGTAAGGTAAAGCAAGTTCTTACTTAGGTTTTTATGTCACAGCATTTATCTAGGTTCACTTTAGTAACCAATTTTCTCTTGCTTCTTTTTTCCTATTTTTAGTGATAGCATAGTGTCAAATACCTTAGGGGATAGAGTTATTTAGTCACATAATCTAGAACTTTTAGTGGAATGCAATAGCTTGTTTGGGAATGACTGGTCCAATAATATAAGAAAACAGTTCAGAAACAACTCCTTTAGCTCGTACTTCCATAGAAATTTGAGGAAAGGTGAAGCCTATCTCATTTTTAAAATGTGAAGTCACCAATAAAATAGGTATACTTTTGTTCTGCCTCATATTTCTATGTCTTTCTACAAATTGAGATAAGAAAAAATTTGAATGGGACTCAGTGGTCTCAAGAATATTAAGTGAAAAAATACATTAAAGAGAAACTTCCAGAACTAAAGAATATATGTGATCAAATTTTGCACGCCTAAAGAGTACCAACCAAAAGAAACCCCAGAAAAAAATACCCCAAGACACATCCTAGTCACAATGACGAATCCCACAGATAGAGACTCTGAGCTCAGAAATTGTTCCTGGCAGGCTTGGTGAACCATACCGGATGCCCGGAATCAAACCCAGTTCAGTCCTGGGTTGGCTTCATGCAAGGCAAACACCCTATCACTGCTGTGTTATCTCTCCAGCACCCAAAATTTACTATTTTAATTTGTCAAATCACATAAGGGTCATAAGTAGCCTATATCTTATTAATTCATTTTGCTTCTTGTTATTAACAAAGTCTGAAGAGATTATAGGATCTTTCCCTTCTTCTATAACTTTGAGTATAAACAGAATAAATGTTAATAGTTTAACTTTGCCTTCAACATAAATATTGGTAGTCAATATGTATTAGTATATTTATATTTGGACTAATTTTTTTCAGCAATTTAAAGCAAGAATTGCATACATTGGGATTTTTTGATAGTTTAAGCAATATGCGGAATATTATGGAATCAGTTCCTTCCTTGATATTTGCTATTGGTTAATAGCAACAACAGAGCAGATTTTAAGTAGCCTGTCTACCAACTAATAGTAGTATGCCATATTCCAAAATTAGTATTTCTGAATCTCAATACCTCATGCAATAAAATAACTAATAGTCATAAACCTGTGGTCATTGTGACATTGAATTATATGTACCCAGAGACCACTTAAAATAGTGTGTGGATCTTACAAATTGCTCAGTGAGGGAGCCACCAGACATCTTAGGAGTTTTTATACAACAGACTAAATTTTAGTCCAGTTTCAATTGTTATTTTCTTTCAAAATTAATTTTGGCAGGACAGTGATGATCTCAGTTTTTTATATTCTTTACCACTCAAGTTGATGATACTAAGCTAATTTAAAGATTTTTGTTTGTTTATTTTTGGGCCAAAGCCTGTGAAGCTTAGGGGTTACTCCTGGCTATGCACTCAGAAATTGCTCCTGGCTTGGGACGCCAGGGGATCGACCCACAATCCATTCTAGGCTAGCACAGGCAAGGCAGACACTTTACCGCTTGTGCACTACTTTTATTCTCTTAAACAATTAACCCAGTATCCCGCCAGTAAAATATTAATACTTTAATGTTAATTATAATATTGGCTTATTAATGATGAAATTATTTTAGACACAACCTAAGGATAATGTAATTCTACAATTAGAGCTCTGCCTCTATCTGAGACCTGGTGTTTAATATATGTTACCTTCCTTCACAAAACGGGGTTCATTTAGGTTAAATCAGTCTTTTTTTTTACTTTTTCTCATCAAACTTATTTATATACTGGGTGATTAATTGAGCTATAATACTCGTCAGATGGGAATTTTCACATATCAACTATGTTGATGCATTTGTTTTCTTGAGTGGTATTGGAAATGTTTTGACCATTAACTTCAAGGACAATTGCTGTCCCCCTAGGTATTACTTAATAGACCCCCAAATATAATATGATTGGAGTGTATCAGATAAAATTAGATTTTCTTTCAATAATGGAAAAGTATCCATAGTTTTTCTATAGTGTTTAATTAATTCAGTATAAGAGAGTGATGAATTGATTCACTTTACTGGTAATTGCTACACGTTTATGAGAAATAAGATGACTAAAAACAATATCCTTTTCCTGTAGGTAGGATGATATGTTAAGACTTTAAAACCATTATCCAGATCCAGGAAACATCACAGTGTAATACAAATAAAAGCAATTAAGTTTGCTCTCAGCAAAGGTTAATGTGGCTTATCTTGGTTAGATAAGAATAGAATGTTTGAAGCACTGTGAAGAAGTTCTTTCAACTCTCCTTGGCATGTTCATATTTCAACTCTTTTTCTAGATTTTCAAGGAGTTCAGTGTCATTCTGCTTCATCTGATTACTGAACTATATTCAACTAAACTATGACATTTCAGTGATTTTTGAAGGTTTAAATGTTTATGGGTTAGGTGTCTTGCTTTTGTCTTAATCTGCACATTGTTGAGCCAGTGATCGCCACAGAACTGGCTCTTAGATCATGGACTGACCTCAACATGTATGAGGCAATATAATCATCACTTGAGTTAAAGGTGGTATCTACGGCATCATAAAGTTTCTCATGGTTTTTCCACTGAATTCGACAAAGATGTTTTAAAATATCACTTGTCATATCAAGAACTTTTTTCATTTCCAATGTGAAAGAATAAGATTATTAAATTCCTTCGTCTTACTGGAGTCCAGAAAACAGAAACAAATGGACTTTTCCCAATGTTCTTGAAAAATGCATGCTTGGGGCCTGGGAGATAGCATGGAGGTAGGGTGTTTGGCTTTCATGCAAAAGGTCATCGGTTCGAATCCCGGTGCCCCATATGGTCCTCCGTGCCTGCCAGGAGCAATTTCTGAGCATGGAGCCAGGAGTAACCCCTAAGCACTACCGGGTGTGATCCAAAAACCAAAAAAAAAAAAAAAAGAAAAAAGAAAAAAAAGAAAGATGCATGCTATAAATAATTAAAAATGTCTATTTTTATACAATTTAAATTATATTTTTATAAATTAACACAATCCTTTTTTCTCTGTTTGACATTTCAGGTTAGAAATTGCACCTTACCAATGAATGAATATAGAGACGTAGCTGTAATAGCTATCCACTGAGATTTGCAGATTGATTTATTTCACAATAAAGTTTAGAGTTAATGAGGTAAATGTTAGGGAAAATGCCTCTGTCAATTTTAGTGTTCTTCCAGCTCTTTTAGAGATTTGTATAGATTGCTATGTAGATAATTTGCTGGTCACTCTTAAAACTTATTTCATATGGTCTCTGTAATAATGCAATAGTTAAGTGATAAAATATAGAGCTTCAGATATACATTTCATGAAATAAAATTCAGGCAAAGGTATCAACCAATATGTACTATTGGTAAATACTTTAAAAACTAAGCATAATATAAAATTCAGATAAAATTAATTTTGTATAATAGAGCTAATAATTGAAGCCTCTATTTTATGATATACTGAAGAAAATAGACTAATGACGGCTAAGAATCTTTATTAAAAGAACTTGGACATTTTAGATGAATTCATTTTCTTCTCCCTTTTCTTTTCCCCAAATTCATCGAAATTAACAATAATAAATTAACTAATGCACAGGAATAAAAACATAGTGAATATTCAAGTGGAGATTAATTGAAATATTAATAGATGGCTTTGAGCACAGTGAATTTAAGCTCACAGAAATGACAGATGATTTTCATACAGAGGACTCTATAGACACAGCTAAGGCTCTCAAAGATAGACAAATGGAACAATGACATGAGAGAAGCATAAACCCACAATTTTGATTTAGAAGTCAATAGCTAGCCATATTCACAAACATGATGAGAAAAAATGAAACCTTATTTATTATTTTATTCTCTCAAATAATTTCAAGAAATCAATTTCTGAAATAAATTTTTGACATTTTGTTTACACACCAGTAAAACCAAAACAGATGAAAGGATATCTAAGAAATATGAAACTAGGCAGTATAACAAATACTTTCCAGAATAACTCTGTAGCAATCCTAGTAAAATAATTAGAAATCATTTTTCATTGTTAGTGACAGCTCTGATTGTAGTGACTGAAAATATAATTTTATTGAAAAAATGACTGTTCAGTTAGGATAAAAGAAGGTTGGATTTATAAATGAATAGCTCATAATATCAGACCAGAATTGATTGCACTTTATATAAAATTAAAAAAAACGTAGGCTGTAAACCAATGATTTTTAATAATGAATCAATAGTTATCAGTTTATAAACAAAATAAAGAGGTTTTAAACAACTGCAGGACAAATGCAATTATATAGACACTTCTTCCATAGTCCACTAAGAAAACAAAATTTAAAAAATAGAGAAATGAACCAGGATTTTATGTGACATATTTAATAATTAG
>PVKC010034232.1:0-13764 GCA_004027635.1 Crocidura indochinensis | reverse complement strand
AAAATACTCATAAAATATTCATAAGACTTATATGTCCATTTTATGTAATTTGAAATAGTTTTGAGATAGTTAGATCCAAGTTTGTCTATGAATAGAAGCATATGCTACCGAAGTTAATAAGTGTAAATGTGGGGTACTGATGTTTTGAGGGGCATATGTTCGCGCGGGGGGGGGGGGGCCATATAGACTGGTATGAAAATGCCAGTGACAGACTGAGTACACTTGAACAGCTATCTGCCACACCCCCCTTAAACTTCGACAAGTGTAAAAAGGACTCTGACAAGTACGGAGGTCTGAGAAGACACTTGCTGGCTTAGACTCCTGTTCCCAGAAGGAAAGAGCCGGCCTGCAAGTGGGGAAAACCCAGGGTGCCCCATAAGCTCCTCCAAGGATTCCACGAGGAGACCCGGAGGAAAGGGGAGAGGAGGACAGGGGGACCCAGTCCCTACCCACCTACCCTGAGCGGGCTTAGAGGGCCCTGGCACATACGGAGGTCTGCCAGAGGCCCAGACCCGAGTCGGCCTAGAGTCCCAACCCCAGGAAGGGAGAGGGTGGGTCTCCCAGGCCCCAAGGAAGGGAGATTCAGCCCCACCCCTGAGCCAGCCAGGCTCTGGAGCCGGCCAGAAAGTGGGGAAAACCCAGGGTGCCCCATAAGCTCCTCCAAGGATCCCACCAGGAGACCGGAGGAAAGGGGAGAGGAGGACAGGGGGACCCAGTTACTTTAATTTCTTTTTTTTTTTTTTTAAGACTATTGATTGATTGGTTTCTGGGTCACACCCAGTGGCACTCAGAACTCAGAACTCGCCCTGGCAGGCTGGGGTCGGGAATTGAACCCGGTCCCTCCCCAGTTAGCTGCATGCAAGACAAATGCTCTACCACTGTGCTATCTCTCCGGCCCCAATTACTTTATTTTCTTAAAGGCTGATACAGTTCTATTACATCCTACTTCTAATCAAATAGTGGAATTTTGACAATTTTGTTATATTCATCGTTTTCTGCTACTTAATGCTGCATGCATGATTCTTTTTTAGTGCCTTTCAGCAGAATGGTGACTTGACAGTTAAGTTTTAATGATTTTCCTTCGCTGAAATAAAATGATACCTTATGATGTTATTAAACAGAGTAGGTCATAGCTACTGATGGAATTGGTTTTTTTAGGTTATGTTCCCTGGGAAATAGAAGATACAGAGTTGCTTGCAGGAAGTTTATTGAAGAACAGCACTTGTAATATAGCAAAGGGAGAAAGAGTAGAATAGTAGAGACTGAACTAATTGCAGTCTCAGCAGAGACTTTAGTCATTTCTTGTGGATGCACTGAATTAGAATGACACTTCATTTTAATCCCCTGTTGTCTGGAATTAGATGTGGGCTGACTTGAAGGAAAGGGGTTCTTCTTTGGGTGGAACAGTTATTTTTTTTTCTAATAGATACGGAGATGGAATCACTTTCAGCAGACAGCTTCCAGCTGTAATTGGTTCAGGGTTTCCTGCATCTGCAGAGAATTGCTTCACTTGTGACATCCCAAGATGTCACATTGTTGGAATAACTATCAAAAGACTGAGAAGGAAGAATGTTTAAAGGTCCATTTTTTTCGATCAATATAGAACTCTGACAATCCTTGCTCCAGAGGAGGACTGTACCTGACTTTCTGTTAGACATGAATTGCTTTTGGCTACTTCTACCTTTTCTCAGTTCTGCCTCTGCTCTTCCCACTTCCCTCCATCAGCCTAGGGTCTCTCACAAGACTTCTTTCTTTTCTTTTCAGATATTGATGTCTTGCATTCCAAACTTCACCTTAGTATCTGTTTTTGGATAACTAAACTTGTGATACTTTGGTTGAAGGCAGCTTTTGTAGGAGGGCTTAGCTATAAGCTGCTAATGCTTGTTAAAGGAATGAATGTTTTGATTCTGGAAGGATTATCTGCACACTGTACTCCTTGTACTTCTTGGATTCATTCATGCAGAAAATTTGTTCCATGTAGAAACAATTCTAGCATTTTGTTTGATCACTTTCTGGAGAATTTACAGAAGTACGAATAGTGTACCATTTACATTCTTTGTCATCAACTAGTCTTTTTTTTTTTTGGTCACACCTGGCAGTGCTCAGGGGTGGGTTACTCCTGGCTCCATGCTCAGAAATTGCTCCTGGCAGGCATGGGGGACCATATGGGACACCAGGATTCGAACCAATGACCTTTTGCATGAAAGGCAAACGCCTTACCTCCATGCTATCTCCCAGGCCCCATCAACTAGTCTTGATCACAGTTGAAATGCAATATCTCCCTGCTCCAGTTGTCATTACAGATTCTAGACCAGAATCTCTGTCTAGTTGGTTTACCAGAGAGGGGGGCTGTCATTGTTTTAGAGTCTGGGCCTAATTTTTCTGCATTGGTTAGTTAGACCATGGCGGTGCTTTATTAATTTACTGTTAGCATGGGACATAGAAGTGCCAGGATGCAGTCAGTAATAATCTGGACACTAAACATGTTATCTACATGCTGCTGTTACTTTTCTTTGCGTTTATAAATCCTTTGTGTTTGGTAAACACTATTAGTTGCTAAGATTGCACCTTATATGACAGTAAGACCAGTTCAATTATGTAGGCTTTACTGATCAAATATAACATTAACATTATTGAATCAAGTGTAGTAATTTTTCTTTGCTAAATCATTGAAATATTAATTGCGAAGGTTTTTAGTGTCAACCTTTTGTTTATCATGAATATTTTATTACATTATGATAATTATAAACAAATATATATATATATATATTTTTTTTGGTTTTTGGTTTTTGGTTTTTGGGTCACACCTGGTGGTGCTCAAGGGTTATTCCTGGCTATCTGCTCAGAAATAGCTCCTCGTAAGCACCGGGGACCATGTGGGATGTCAGGATTCGAACCAACCATCTTAGGTTCTGGGTCAGCTGCTTGCAAGGCAAACGCTGCTGTGCTATATAAAATATTCTTTTTAGTATTTTTGTATAGCTTTATGTAGGATTTTTAGTTCTTGAAGAGTTTTCTGTTACCAACTCTCCATTATATATTCACTTGGAGATTGGAATAGATCGTTGAGAAAGAGTTGAATTTTTGTTATTGTAGTCACATAATCTTAGCATTGCTGGGAGATTTTAGTAAGCAAGCGGTCTCTCCTTGCTTTGAACCAGGCTGCCAAATGAGATTTTGAAACAGCAGCATACAGTTTTCATAGAGGCAGTATTTTAGAACTGGGAGCTCTCTCAGCAGCCTTTTTTAATTGCTTTTTTTTTTTCCTCAAGAAGGACCATATGTTACTGGAGATCAGACTCAACTCAAGGCTTCACACATAGTAGGCACATGCTCTGTTAATTGAGTCATAACTCTGGATGTCACAGTTTTTTTATTTTTACTTTTTTTTTGGGGGGGGTCATACTTGTGGTGTCTTGAGGGGTTACTCCCACTTATTGCTTGGAAGTCACTTCCAGTGTTGTTCTGGGAACCATTTGATGCCAGGAATGGAACCTGGGCCTCTCATATACTGAGTATATGCTTCAAACCCTTTGAAATCTGATCACAGGTTTCTTTCCCTTTTCCTTTTTTTTGGGGTGGGGGTCACACCCGACAGCACTCAGAGGTTACTCTTGGCTCTACACTCAGAAATTGTTCCTGGCAGGCATGGGGGACCATATGGGATGCTGGGATTCAAACTACCAACCTTCTGCATGCAAGGCAAACACCCTACCTCCATGTTATCTCTCCGGCCCCTCTTTCTCTTTTTCTTTCTTTCTTTCTTTTTCTTTTCTTTTCTTTTTTTTTTTTTTTTTTTTGGGTCAAACCCGGCAGTGCTCAGGGTTTACTCCTGGCTCCATGCTCAGAAATTGCTCCTAGCAGGCACGGGGGACCATATGGGGCACCGGGATTTGAACCGATGACCTTTTGCATGAAAGGCAAATGTCTTACCTCCATGCTATCTCCCGGGCCCCTTTTTCTTAAAACTATTAGTAATATATAATTCACTGCCATACAATTCACCCAATTAAAGAGCCCACTTAGATGGTTTTTAATATGTTTACAGATATGCGCACCAAATATATTGGTTGTGGTTACAGGTATCAAATGCTTTGTGCAGTGCACTGGAGATTGACAATACACATTGTTGTAGCCCTGGTGGGGGGTCCTAACAGTAGAACTGCTGGAATTACAAGTGAGAGAAAAAGATGTACTTGAAAATACTTTATTTAAAATGTAAATCCCTTTTTACCTTTTGTACAAATAATAGAAATAATTGTAATTCCCTCATTGTGTTATTATTATTATTATTATTATTATTATTATTTTTGGTTTTTGGGCCACACCCGGTGACGCTCAGGGGTTACTCCTGGCTATTCGCTCAGAAGTCGCTCCTGGCAGGCACGGGGGACCATATGGAGAACCGGGGGATCGAACCGTGGTCCGTCCTAGGTTAGCGCAGGCACCTTATCTCCAGCGCCACCGCCCGGCCCCCATCATTGTGTTATTATTTTACTAAAATAACTTACTGATTAGTTGGTTTGAATTTCAAATATACTTGGTGCTGGAGAGATGGTACAGTGAATAAGGTACGTGCCCTGTACACAGCTGACCTGAGTTCTATCCCTAGAACCACATTTGATTTTCCCAGTAAACACCAGGAGTAATACCTGATCAAGAACTAGTAGTAAACCCTTAGTACAAGTGAGTGTGATCCAAGACCCAAAATCAAAACAGATTTAAAAGATGCATATTAAATTGTTAATAATTAATAAAATGGTTATTATGTTATAATGCTCTTTATGGAAAATGATTTTTATAATTTTGGTTAATATTTATTCTCATATTGTTCTTTAGATTGTACCTTATTTCTTTATAATTAAACTCTGTTGCTTTTGTGATTTTTTTTTTTTTTTCATTCTATTTCCAGGACATAAACCCAGCAAGAGCACAGAACAGAAGCCAGGTTGTGATAAACAAGGACTTACTTTGTCCCTGACTTTTTTTTTTTTTTTTTTTTTTTTTTTTTTTTTTTTTTTTTTTTTTTTTTTTTTTTTTTTTTGTCCCTGACTTCTATGAGATGGGCAGTACTAACCAGATGCTCCTCTAGCCTTTGTGATTCTTATGGGGTGTTGAATATAACAACATGACCTTTTATCTTCTTGAAATAGGCTGAACTAATTCTAAAAGAAGTGTAATAGTGCAGGGGCTGGAGAGATAGTACAAAGGGCAAGGTCCTTGTCTCACATACACAGCTGACTCAGATTTGATCTCTGACATCGTATATGTCCTGAACCCCACCAGTAGTGACCTCTAGACGCAGATTCATGAATACCACTATGTGTAGCCCAAAAGCAAACAAAAATGTATGAAAGTGGAGTTGCAGAAAGGCTTTTACATAGTTAAGAGACTGAAACTGTTTATGAACTTTTGTTTCAGAAAAATACATTTTGCCCGCAATTGCACATCAATAGGGCATTTGCCTTTGCATGCAGCCAACCCAGGGTGGACCCTGGTTCAATTCCTGACATCCCATATGGTTCCCAGAGTCTGCCAGGAGCGATTTCTGTGCGCAGAACCAGAGTAACCCCAGAGCACTGCTGGATGTGGCCCCAAACAAAACAAAAAAAAAGGAAAAATTTTTATTTGTATCAGATATATTACTTTATAGATAATTCATACTCAGTTGCCCTTCTGATCTTAGAAGAAATAATATCCTATAGAAGTTTTTAATCAATACATTGGTTTTTTTTGCTTTTTTGTTTTTGGGCCATTTCTGGCAGTGTCCAGAGCTTTTTCCTTGATGTACACTCATGAATCATTCTTGGCAGGCTTGGGAAACCATGTGGAGTACTAGGATTGGACCCAGGTCAGTCACATGCAAAAAAAGTGTTCTACCCAGCTGTACTATTGCTCTGGTCCCATGCAGCATTATTTTTGTCTTGTTTTGTTTTGTTTGTTTGTTTGTTTGTTTTGGTTTTTTTTTTGGGTCACACCCAGCAGTGCTCATGGGTTACTCCTGGCTCCATGCTCAGAAATCGCTCCTGGCAGGCACGGGGGACCATATGGGGCACCGGTATTCGAACCGATGACCTTTTGCATGAAAGGCAAACGCCTTACCTCCATGCTATCTCCCGGGCCGTGCAGCATTATTTTTTAAATGAATTTTAGTTGCTGTGCTACACAGTTCTAGACCTGCTAAGAAGATAACAAAACATTTAGGGATAAGGGTTAGAGCTAGAGATCAAGCTTTGCATGTATGAGGGCCTGGTTCAGTTTTCCATAAAATTCTATGATACTGTAACAGAAATCACTAAAAAAGAAAAAAAAAAGACATCAAATTAGTAAACTGTGAAAAAATACAACAAATCAAAGTGTTTAACATTATTATTATTATTATTATTATTATTATTATTATTATTATTTTGTTTTGGGGTGACACTCAATTGTGATAAGGGGTTTACTCCTGGCTCTGCACTCAGAATTTACTCCTGGCAGGCTTGGGGGATCATATGGGATGCTGGGGATTGCACCTGGGTTGGCTGCTTGCAAGACTAATGCCCTACTTGCTGTGCTATCATTTTGCCACCTGGGCTAATTTTTTTACTTGCTTGTTTGTATATTTATTTATTTATTTATTTTCTATCCCTTTCTCTCTGCAAGGGTCCCAAGTACTGATCCATTTCCATCCCGATACTAGGAAGACCCCTCTGCTCATTCTCTCCTTCCCTTTCTCTGTGATAACCACTGTAGTTTTGATAAAGTGTAGCAGATATATGTTTCTTGGCAGTTTGTTTGTTTGTATTCATAGTCACAGTGAAACCATTCAGTAATTATCATTCCCTTTCTTGCTTTATTTAGCTTATCGCTTCAGACGCCATCTATTTTGTCCCATGAAACATGATTTTTTTAATGGTAGTGTTGTATTCCATTGTGTATATAAGCCACAGCTGCTGCTTATTTTAGTATGTTCTTTGGGCCGCACCTGGTGGTGCTCAGGCCTTACTTCTAGCAGTGGTCTGTAGGGTGGAGGTTGGGACATGTGGAATGCTAGAGATTGAACTGGGATTGAATTCAGGACAAGCTCCTTAACCTCTGTACTATGATTCTAGTCTCCATCACAGTCTTATGTAGTCTTTGTTGAGGGGCATTTGAATTGATTTTATGTTTTAACTATTGTGGATAGTGTTGCTATGAACATAGGGATATTATTAGTATTTTCATACTTAAATTCCTAGCAGTGTTATACAAAATTTCCTTTTCTTTTTTCAATTAGGAGGAAGGTCACTGTTTTTTGTGGGAGAGGGTGAGGGGTTTGGCAATTTTGGGGGGCAGGCTAGTAGTGATCAGTTAAGAGGAGGTGGAGCACTGACTGAAGGTTGGGGCCTGCGGGGGGCTGGAGGTCTTCAGAGAGCTGGGGGCCTTTGGAGGTACAAAGGCAGGCAGACTTGGAGGGAAACGAGGGGGGATTGAGATAGAGGAGCTGAGTTCCCATCTGGCACACTGAGCCACGGATACTGCAGGCAGCTGCACCCACAGTAGTGTTCAGGTTACTCCTGGCTGTGCACTCAGAAATCACTCCTGGTAGGGATGCTGGGGATTGAAGCCAGGCTGACCGCATGCAAGGCAAATGTCCTACCTGCTGTGCTATTGCTCTGGCCCCTTCTTGTTCTTTGTTTATTTTGATTTTGGGCCACACCTGGAGGTTCTCAGGTGTTACTCCTAGCTATGCGTTCAGAAATCATTCCTTTAATGGGGCCCGGGAGATAGCATGGAGGTAAGGCGTTTGCCTTTCATGCAAAAGGTCATCGGTTCGAATCCAGGTGCCCCATATGGTCCCCCGTGCCTGCCAGGAGCAATTTCTGAGCATGGAGCCAGGAGTAACCCCTGAGCACTGCCAGGTGTGACCCCCCCAACCCCCCCCCAAAAAAAAGAAATCATTCCTAGCAGTTCAGGGGACCAAATGGGATGCTGGGGATTGAACCTGGGTCCTTCCTGAGTCAACAGCTTGCAAGGCAAATATCTTACCAATATGCTATCACTCCAGTCCCATTGCCCTATATTTTAAATGTGAAACGTTCCCTTTTTTGGGACGAGGGTCCTACACCTGAAGGTACTCAAATCATTCCTGATGGGGTTTGGGGGATGATATAGTGTGCCAGGATCAGCCACATGCTAGGCTATACTATATTATACTAATACTATACTATACTGTACTGTACTGTAGTGTACTGTACTATACTACTCACTATACTATCACTCCTATCCTTAACGTGATACCTGATTTTCAAAGCTAATTATTATTACTTAAACTTAAAATTTTTTTTAACTAAAGATTATTTTCAATACTAACTAAAGGAATTGGGGATATAGCTACAAGGGTTGAAGTGCATGCTTGGCAGACCCCCAGAACTGCTCAAACTTCCTGGCAATGCTGGATTTGGCTCTGGTGATCCCTAACAGGGACGTTCTCCCAAAAATCTAATTAAAAACATCTGAGTGTGTATATATGTATTTATCAAGGTGCCAACTTTATTTATTCAGTTCATAGATTATCAGTTTATGGTCTCTGCTATAGAGAACAAGGCTGTGATCCAAGCTTTTTTTATTTTTTTAAGCTTGTATTGAGGTACCAGGACTTAAATACTATTAATCACACTTTTTGTTTTGGGGTTATATCTAACAGTGCTCAGGGGTTATGTTACTCCTGACTGCACTCAGAAATCACTCCTGGTGAGGCTAATGGGAAGCCAGGGAGGGATCAAAACCTGATTGGCCATGTGTGCTGCAGACGTGTTAGCGTCCCTAAGCAAAAACCTTAGTGGGTCAAATAAATTTCCACTGGAATAAGCGGGTGCACAAGGCAGACGAATATGAAATATGAAATGAAATAAATGAGACCACACAAAATGCATGGGGACCCTCATTGAAGGGATGAGTGACAAATTTATTTTTCCAGCAGATGACTTTTATAAGCACAGGCTTAGGAATGCAGGGTGATGTCAGGGAAAACAAAAGAGTGGGAGATGTTGGGGAAAGTATAATGGAGGACCAGACCTAAAATCTACATATTAAAAGACCGTTCTACAGGTGAGAAAAAAGTCCTGTTGGGGGTTAGTAGGGTAAGCAGAAAATCCAGTTAATCAAGAAACTAGAAGGAGGGAGACAAAAATATTTATAATGTTTTTCTGGTTGCTGGAGAATAGATTTTAGGGGAGCCGGAGATAATTGTTTACCATCAAAAGCTAGACTTAGAAAAAACAGGTTGCTGGCGCCAGGTTATACAGTTCATAAAGAGGCTGGCCAGCGGGAGACTTTTGGCGGGGTTTTGGTACTGGCTTTTCCTTTGTCTGTAGGGAGACTGAGGCCGGATTTCTGTAGCGGCCAAAATAAAGAGAAAATGTAAAGTTACAGCCATGTAGGAAGTATGACAGAAATATCGCCAGTGATCCATGCAAAGGGCCCATGATAGACCTCTAGGCGGGCCTTCTGGCAGATGTTTCTT
Organism: Crocidura indochinensis; assembly: GCA_004027635.1. Taxonomy (NCBI): domain Eukaryota; kingdom Metazoa; phylum Chordata; class Mammalia; order Eulipotyphla; family Soricidae; genus Crocidura; species Crocidura indochinensis. The sequence continues at coordinate 4,277 of PVKC010034232.1, read as the reverse complement.
GAAGAAAAAATTAGACACTGCACCAGGAAAGCTAGAAGACACGTCTGGTGCATGCCCCCCCCCAAGTGGGGGTTAACACATGTGCAAGGCAAGCACTTTAATTTACTTACTAAGGGGACGGTGAGGTGGCACTAGAGGTAAAGTGTCTACCTTGCAAGCGCTAGCCAAGGAAGGACCGCGGTTCGATCCCCTGGCGTCCCATATGGTCCCCCCAAGCCAGGGGCAATTTCTGAGCATCAAATAGGTGTGGCCCAAAAAACAAACAAAAAATTTACTTACTAAACTATCTGTATAGTCTCATATTAATCACACTTTTTTTTTTTTTTTTTTTGGTTTTTGGGTCACACCCAGCAATGCTCAGGGGTCACTCCTGGCTCCATGCTCAAAAATTGCTCCTGGCAGGCACGGGGGACCATATAAGGCACCGGGATTCAAACCGATGACCTTTTGCATGAAAGGCAAACGCCCTACCTCCATGCTATCTCCCGGGTCCCTAATCACACTTTTTATCCATATCTTTCTAACATTACATCCAAAGGAGCCTACTTCCTCCACCAGGATATCTCATGGTTCCAAGGCTATCTCTTTCCTTTCTACATGTAAGCTCAGTTTTATAGACAAGATTTTTCATTTCCAATGACTTTGACCATTTGTTTTGTTTTTTTTTGGGTCACACCCGGAAGCGCTCAGGGGTTACTCCTGGCTCTATGTTCAGAAATCACTCTTGGAAGGCTCGGGGGATCAGATGGGATGCTGGGATTCGAACCACCGTCCTTCTGCATGCAAGGCAAATGCCCTATCTCCATGCTATTTCTCTGGTCCTGACTTTGACCACTTATTGTCCTTTACTAGATACAAGCTGTCTTATTTTTATTTGGTTTGGGGCAACACACAGGAAGTGCTCAGGGTTTGTTCCTGACTCTGCACTTTGTGATCACTCCTGGAAGCCTTGGTGGACCATATGTAATGCAGAGGATCAAATCCAGGTCAGCTGGATCAAATTCAGCAAGACAAGTACCTGACCACCTGTATTACTGCTAGATTTGATTTTGAACTAGATAATTCCCTTCCCTTTCCTTCCCTTCCCTTCCCTCCCCTCCCCTCCCCTTCCCTTCCCTCTCTTTCCCTTTCATTTCTCCTTACCCCTTCCCTTCCCCTTTCCCTTTCCCTTTCCCTTCTCCTTACCCCTTCCTTCCCCTTATTTTGGGCCATACTCAGTGCTGCTCTGGGGTTACTCCTGGCTCTGTGCTCAGAAATCACTCCTGGCAGTGCTTGAGGGACCATATGGGATACTAGGGATCGAACCATGGTCAGCTACATGCAAGGCTAGTACCCTTCCCACTGTGCTATTGCCCTGGCCCTGTGAGCTAGATGCTTTTCAGGGTGGAATTTGGATTGGTGAGAATCAAGAATGAAAATGTCTATGCTAAAAGAAAAAGTGAGAGTATTAGGTAATAGCATCAATGGTAGAAATGGGGATGGAGATGAATTGAAGATAGATTTTTTTGATTTGACTACTTTTTTTTTTTTTTTTGGTTTTTGGGTCACACCCGGCAGTGCTCAGGGGTTACTCCTGGCTCCATGCTCAGAAATTGCTCCTGGCAGGCACGGGGGACCATATGGGGCACCGGGATTCGAACCGATGACCTTTTGCATGAAAGACAAAACGCTTTACCTCCATGCTATCTCCCGGGCCCCTGATTTGACTACTTTTATATCCAGTCTTATTTCCAGTATGTTGCTGAACTAGAAGAAAAGGAAGATAAATTATTTTTACCAGATATTTTAATTGTTTATAGTCTTCACAATTACAATAAATGTCACTATTGTGAAGATTGAAGTTTTTTTTTTTATAGATATGTAAGAATTGGTGTTCAACTACTTAAAACAGCAACTGTCATATTACCATAGAACTAATATAAAAATAGAACCAATATTTATTAAAAATCCCTTTGTATGACAGATATGTCAGAGTACATTATCTCAATCAGCATTTATCAGTGGTGGCTGTATGGGTCCCGTTAAACTCCCAGGACATTCAAAGAGGCCACAGATGGATATTATGTAGATGTGTGACCATAATATGAGACTAGGGAACCCACCAAGTAAGACAGGTAGGCAAAGGGAAGATCAGATGGGTGCCATGGTCAGAAAGAGTTGAGAAACCTTGGTCTTAATTTTCACAGCCACTCCTATAAAGCTAAGATGTTTCTGTATTTTACAGATGGGAAAAAAAAAAATCCCAAGTGTTAAATAATCTTACTCAGATTCCTAAGTTAGAGCTAGAATTTTAGCCCAAATATATTTTATATTAAGGAGAGTAATTCTTTGAAATTACTTAGAAATTTTAAGCAGCTCAGTCCATAAATACTTGTTCTTTGAGAGATTGTTTATCCCAGACATATCTGGGAATCTTTGACAAAACATGGTAACTAAGATCTTTTTTTCATGTTCACATTTTTTTTTTTTTGTTGTTTTTTTGGGTCACACCCAGCAGTGCTCAGGGTTACTCCTGGCTCCATGCCCAGAAATTGCTCCTGGCAGACATATGGGGCACCGGGATTCGAACCGATGACCTTTTGTATGAAAGGCAAACTCCTTACCTCCATGCTATCTCCCGGGCCCCCACATTTTTAAAAAATATTTTATTTAGATACTTTGATTACAAACATGATTGTGGTTGGGTTTCAGTCATGAAAGAGCGCCCCCCATCACCAGTGCAACATTCCCATCACCAATGTCCCAAATCTCCCTCCCCATACCCCCACCCCCACCTGTAATCTAGACAGGCTTTCTATTTCCCTTGTACATTCTTATTGTTAGGATAGTTCTCAATGTGGTTATTTCTCTAAATACACTCATCACTCTTTGTGGTGAGCTTTATGAAGTGAGCTGTAACTTCTAGCCCTCCACTCTTTGTCTCTGAAAATTATTGCAAGGATTCTTGAGGGGCCGGAGTGATAGCAAAGAAAGATAGATAGCACATATTCAAAGAAGTGCTCTACTAATTATCCTACATATCGCTGAGCAGCACTCAGGGGTTACTCCTGGCTCTGTGCTCAGAAATAGCTCCTGGTAGGCTCGGGGGATCATATGGGATGCTAGGATTCGAACTACAGTCCTTCTGCATTCAAGGCAAATGCTCCACCTCCATGCTATCTCTCTGGCCCCAGTATTTGAGTTTTGAGTCTCAGCACTACATGACACTGGAGGTTTTAGTTCTGGAGGTACCTGGCAGGCGTGGCCCAGGTGGCTAGCAGCACTGTTGGGTATGAGCAGTACTACATCGCAGATTCCATCATTGAACTCAGTTTGGTTTCTTGGATATTACTAGGAGTGGTTCCCTGGACCCTTTTGACAGTGCTCAGGAGGCCCTCAAAACAAATGAAGAAAAAGATTTGAGTCATATGGTCATATGTTGATAAATTTGAGTAAAGTGATGATAAATTTCTTGGAGAAATATTAAGTAGGGAAGAATAGTAGTGTCAAAGCATATAGAGAATATATATGCTTAATATAAACAAGTCTTTCTCCTAATTTGTTTAATCATTTTTCTTAGTATTGAGACTATAAAACTGTTTTTTTTTTTTTTTTTTTGGCTTTTGGGCCACACCCAGTGACGCTCAGGGGTTACTCCTGGCTATGCGCTCAGAAGTCGCTCCTGACAGGCACGGGGGACCATATGGGAACCGGGGGATCGAACCGTGGTCCGTCCTAGGCTAGCGCAGGCAAGACAGCAGGCACCTTACCTCCAGCGCCACCGCCCAGCTCCTGAGACTATAAAACTTTTATTTATTTATTTATTTATTTTTGTTTTTTGGGCCACACCCGGTGACGCTCAGGGGTTACTCCTGGCTATTCGCTCAGAAGTCGCTCCTGGCAGGCACGGGGGACCATGTGGGGAACCGGGGGAGAGAACCTTGGTCTGTCCTAGGTTAGCGCAGGCAAGGCAGGCACCTTACCTCCAGCGACACCGCCCGGCCCCCAAACTTTTACTTTTTTAATATGGAACGCTTCACGAATTTGCATGTCATCCTTGGGCAGAGGCCATGCTAATATTTTCTGAGACTATAAAACTTTTAATCACCTTTATTATTCTCTTCCTCTAAAGTAGTAACAATTTAGACCAGGGATAGGATATAATTGGTAGAGCACTTCCTTGCATATGTGAGGCTCTAAGTTTGTTTTCTGTTACTGAAAAAAAATAAAAGGAAACCAACCATAAGGACAAAAAAAGCCATAAAAACAAATCAACCATATTCATTAATAGCAGTAAG
>PVKC010034231.1:0-13763 GCA_004027635.1 Crocidura indochinensis | reverse complement strand
TTTGTTTTGTTTTTGCCATGATATCCTTGACTGTTAATTTCTCATGAGGATTTTCTTCTTGGGTCTCTAGAACTCCAATGATTCTTATTTTGTTTCTGTTGAGTTTATCTCATACTTGTACTTTTGTCTGTTCACATTCTTTGAGGAATTTTTTTCATCATCTGAATGTTTTAAGGCTCTTTTCAACCTCTTCTGTTGTATGGAGTTGTTAGGCATCTATCTTCCAGCTTACTGATTCTGTCCTCACCCATTGTTATCTGGTGCTGAGGCGTTCCAGTAAGGATTTTATTTCTCCTACCAAGTTATTTCAGTTTGACATTTTCTTGTTTCTCTTGAATATTCCCTTGATTCTTATTTATGACTTGTTCAGTTCTTTCCATGGTTTCTTTGAGTTATTTGAGCATTCTCCATATTTTCTCTCTAAAGTCTTTATTGAAGAGGCTATATAGGTGGTCATCACTTTTTGTGTCTGCAGTGCTACCATCATTCTCTAAGAATGTTGATGATCTCAATTTTTTTCTCATTGTGTCCTTTGCAGTATGTTTTTTCCTACATGTTGTGCTGGGGTTTATTAACTAGAAAATGCTCATACTGCCATGGAGTATGGTCAAGGGAGCCCACCAGGCCACTAGTCATCAGCCCTCCTGCTGGTTCTCTCTTGATCACAGGCTATTATTCATAGGTTACTGCTACCTCTGTGAAACTGGAGGAATCTTATCACACTACCAATAAGCCCTCCTGCTGGTTCCATTTAGGACAGGGGTATGAGGGAGCTGGGCTAACTTCTTTCACTTTGCATTCAGGACTGGAAGATAAAATTAATTAACAAGGAAACAATCAACTAACAAATTTTCTCAAAGTTTCATTCTTAAATTCTAACTTCACTTTGCTTTGTCAAACTGTATAGTACAATGTTGATTATAAATAGTGAAGTAGTCATTTTGTGGTATATTTTTTGAGGAGGAATGTGTCTAACATTGTGTATGGTGTTGGCTGTAGATTATTGCACATATCTTGTATTATTTGTAGAGGTAGAGATATAAAAACCTCAAAACCTAAAATTAAGCTCAATAGTTAAAATGTAATGAAATGGTAAGTGTACTTTATGCATACAATCATGGTTGAGTTAAAAAATTAACTAAAATGTATTTATTTATTTATTTATCTTCTTGATTGTTGGAAATAACTTTGGTAACAACAAGCACTTGTCCTAAGTATTAGCAAAGTGACTTGGAACAATATTTATTACTATGTAAATATTCTAACAATAATATTATTCTATAACAATGAAAAAATATGTGCAATAAAGTCTCAGAGACATTCCCATTAAAATGAGACAGAAGGAAAGATGGCATGGTCACAAATATTTAGTGGAATTCCTTAATTCTTATTAAGACTCTGAAAAGAACAAATTAGAATTATGACTTGGCAAGTTGAAGCAAAGTTACTGTTCTTGCATAAATGTCCCAATTATAAAATTATGACACAGAAATCAATAGATTTCCACATGAGAAATGATCAATGGAAAGTTTAGTTATTAGTGGCCAGAGAGATAGTAATGCCGTGAAATTGAAATCCTTTGTCTTGAATCCCTCTGACTTCATTTCAGAGCCTGAGTACTGTAGGTAGTCCCCAGAGCAGCCACCATCACTGCTCACTCCTGAGCACTGAGACATGAATATTTCTTAAGCACAGTCTGGCATAACTCAAACTTATCCCCCAAACTGTAATGGTTAAAGTGGATAATAGAAAAACAAATTATTAGGAGATTTAATAATGTGTCACTCTATGTAGAGAACACAATGAAAATTTGATGAGACTCTTAAAAGAGAACCTGAAAATTTTAATTGAGGTGAAAGTAGATATGATATTAAGAATGTCAATAATCTTTAGATAATTATGTCAAATTTAAAATAAAATAATTATTTGACACAGGATGTTAATTAATCACAGAGTAAATGAGAGATACCAATAAAAAATTTAAAGATCATTGATAAACTACTAGGGATTGAATCATGTAAACCTATGACATGATGATAAAAATCATAATAATAAAATCCCTAATTGTCTAAGAAGATATAAAGTATTTAGTGATTGTATACATGCCTCACTATACCTTATTCTAGGAATTTCTTATGTGCTAAAACATGCAAATCTAAAAACCAGAAAAATATTAGTCAATAATTGATCTTGGATTCATAAATATAGATATAATTAAAATTTACTTATTTAGATTTTACTTTCCATTGCATATACTAACACATTTTAAATATGTAATTGAAAGTAAAAAGTTAAATAATTAGCTAAGTAAGAGGAATTACAATAAATGTTTATTTAATCTGAAAGCAATGAGCAAAATGTAATCAACTTTGGAGAAGAGGAATTGAAAATTTCACATTGCAAAATCAAAATTAAAACTGCAGTAAGACAAAGACATATTCATAATTAAATAGAATGGCAATTTAGAGGTGTATAATGCTTTTCTTAACAAAAAATGGGGCCGGGAGATAGCATGGAGGTAAGGCATTTGCCTTTAATGCAGAAGGTCATCGGTTCGAATCCCGGCATCCCATTTGGTCCCCCATGCTTGCCAGGAGCAATTTCTGAGCATAGAGCCAGGAATAACCCTTGAGCACTGCCGGATGTGACCCAAAAACAAAAAACAAAACAAAACAAAAAATTATTTATTTTGTTTTGGGCCCACACCTGGTAGTGCTTAAGGCTTACTCTGGGCTCTGCTCTCAGGACTCACTCTTAATGTCTCAGGTGACCATATGGGCTGCCAAGGATAGAACATGATTCAACTCGGTGCACAGCAAATGCCCTATCCCTACTATCACTCTAGCCCAATGAAAATTTTAAGAAAAAGTAGACAAGTAATATGTGAAAAAAATAAATAAATGAGTAAATATTTTTAAAATGTAGAAGTTACAAATAGTCATAAACATGTTTTAAATACATAACTTTACAGATAATCGGATAAATGCTATTTAAAATAGTGTTATTTTAATGTATCAAATTGTAAGCATCATAATGTGTGAAGTTTTCTAAAAAATACAGTTCAACTAACATACATATATAGCCTTGTATTGGTTGGATAAACTTGTGTAAGGCCATAGAACATGTACCTTAAAGGGATATTTTGGCTTAGAAAAAAATGATATTAAGTGTGGAAAAGCCAAGCTATCAAATGCTATGATTCCAAATAAATGTATATAGGTATTACTTTTATTTATTTGTTCGTTTGGGGGCCACGCCCATTGACCCTCAAGGGTTACCCCTGGCTAAGCGCTGAGAAATCACTTCTGGCTTACAGGAACCATATGGAATGCAGGACGAATGGAAACTGCAGTCCATCCTATGCTAATGTTTGCAAGGCAGACAGACACCTTACCTCTAACTTCACCACTCAGGGCCCCGTACTAATTTTAAAAGGTGCAAAATGAAGTCTGAGTAGGAAGTAAAACTAGCAATATTTCAGCATTGGCATAACACCCATTTAATTTTTATTTCTCTTTTGTTCCTGTAATTTTCAAATAAAATTATTTAAGAAAAAGCAATGCTGTTTAAAGCCTAAGTATAGTTAAAATTTTGAGCTATTTTATTGGAAGAGCAATATTCAAGTAACAGTTGTAATTTCAAAGGATCATGATATCAATAATCCAATGGGTTGCATCGAATAGTTTTTAAGTGAAATACTTGTGTTTTATGAGTGTCTCTCAAATACAGAAAAAGAAAATAACGAACATTGTAGTAAATACTTAGTTTTAGTGCACATAAACATAGTACATGTACTTACAGATTTTTAACTAACTAGATCCTTGGTGTTTACTATTTCTAGAATGTTGAAAATACTGTATCGAAGTAGAATTAAAGAGCAAAAAAAAAAAATACTGAGATCAGTATTTCAAGCACTCTTGAGTCTATTGAGAAAAATAGCTTTGAGTAAATTCCAAAAAGGGAGAGTATTCCAGTTCTGTGCCTCTTCTAAATAGTATTTACAGAATTTTTCAACATAGATATTAAATTAGTACTCAAGCATCTACTGCTCTGTATAAAGTTAGCATCCTCTGATGAGAACACTCAGCAAAATGTATCTCTGAACCATCACTAATAATTTTTCCTTTTATTTTAGTTTTGTTCCATGACCACACCCAGCTTAAAGTGCCTGGCACCTTCTGAGTCCTGGCTCTGCACTCAGAGCTCAGTCCGGGTGTGTTCATGATACCATATGTAATATGTAATATGATCAAGCCTAGATCAACTTGTTTTGAGACTACAACTAACAGTGCTCCTGGCCACAGTCAGGGCCTTCTGTGGTGCCAGGCAACTAACCAGGGTCAGCTGCATACAAGGCCTTAATATTATATAATCTTCCCAACATTTTTTTCAACATTTTTAAGCAAAGTTGAACTCCTTGTGTCTTCCATATAATACAGCTGTATGATACAAATCAGTTTTTTCATTCAATTTTGAAATGCATTCTATTTAAATCACAGCTGCTTTATGTTTGCTTTGCTAGTTTTTTTATCAAAAGGATTCTTTTTCAAGCATCTTCCTTTGATGCTAGTATATCATTTTTCATACTTCTACAAGAAATTCTACTAAATGCCACTTTTCCATTTACATAGCATGGTCTAATAAAGACTTGTAAAGGCTGTTTGAACCACTGCATCATCCAACACTTGATAAGGTTTCTCCTTAATTTTTCAGGATTTTATGCACCTTTATTAATCTAGAAAAGAAATCCATACATTCAAGTCTGACCCATGCCCAGTTTCTGCAAATATACCCTTGCCTTATGTATTTGTGGCATCTTTTGAGATTCAAGGGCAGACTTTAGCAAGTAGAAAGGAAATTAAGTCTGTAACCTTTACTATTTACTATTCTAAAAGATATGTGCCAATTTCTGAGACCTGAAAACTAAATTTCTAATTGTAATATCTTAAGATTCTGTGAAGTATTTTTACTATATTTTTAAAGATGTTTCATTTGTTTCACTGTTGCACTTTGTTTTGAATTATTCTATATTATTTATTCATATACTTTGACATGTGCTGGATTTCCTGATCAGAATAGATTATTAGTGCAAAATCAACTCTTTCTGAAATCCTTTCTACAAAACTGGACTAACTTACATACAGAAGTAATTTTCAGTCTTATCTCTTAATTGGAATAGATGCTGCAAGATAGAATAATGTTGATTTTTCGGGCTACCTAATTTATGGTGTTCATTGTTTATGTGGTTCCTGAAGGCTTCGATATTACATCCTTTTAAAATTAAAGAAGAACACAACTAATTCAGAATATATCTGTCTCTTGATTTGGAATTGGATAACGAGAAGAAAAGTTTGAAAATAACAACATTAATGGCCTCTTGTAATTAGAAGCCAAAACTGTTGAAATCCATTTTGAGGGATTTTTATGAACCACATATTTGTCCATATTATTGAACCATTTTTGAAAGCAACACAGATTTTCTCTTGAGATTCTATGATACTAAGTCAAATATGACTAAAAAGGAACTTGAGATGTGAAATATATTTTATGAAATATGAAACACATAATTAATTCCTAAACATTTTCTAAACCCTGTCTATAAAATACTTAGTTTTCAACAATTATCAGTCTTGGTACATGAGTTACTACAAAAACATTACTGAGATATTAAAAAATAGCTTCTATTTACTAACTGTTGACCAGATTCCACTCTATTTGTAATCCTTGCATAAGATCCCCTTACTTCATTTTTTAGATGAGGAAATAAACTTAGAATAGAACAAGAACTGACCCAACATCACCACCTATTTTATGTTCCATCAATTTTCTAAGTCAAGCAGTTTGGCCATATGCACCCTTGGGTTTTGAATAATAAATTCAGAAGCAACCAGTTGTAATGGAAATAAGATAATTGCACTTGTTATTGGGAAATTTTGGTTGATAACTTTCCTGGGAGATGAAAAATACAGACTTCTTGGAAGAGATAAGGCTTTGGTTGATTTGGATTTATAAGTGAGAGAGGAAGAAATTATTTTTCTAAACCTTTCTGAAAGAGCACACAGGAGAAGGACCCTAATAAGCCTGACAACAAACTTTAGACACTGAGTGGGTGGGAATTTAGTTCAGAGTTCTGCCATAGTAATACATGGACTCAGTGGTTTATAAATTTCTATGTGGTAAGAGTCACAGAGTTGCTACTTTGTGGTGGAAATTGTTTTCTCTCTTCACCGGAGAATCTTAATTGGATTTTCATCTCAACAGTAATATAAGGTGCTTACAATGTAAGAGGGCTTTATTGGCCAGAGAGATAGTAGATATTAAGTCACATGTCTGACCCTGATTTGAATCCAGCTGTGACCCAAAAACAAAGAGGAGGGAAATTTGGTGTTTTTATTTCGGTTCTAATTTTTCCAACACATATTCATAGCAAATTCTTTTATTTATGTTTATGTTAAGACACTATTTAGAATACTGGATTATTAAATCAAAGTGAAAGGACAGTGTTGAGTTCTATTACTTTTTAAGTCTAAGTTCAAAAAATGAATAAGCTTTTCAAACCTTTTTTTTTTGTTTTGGCATCTCAATCTTTCTCACAAAAGCAATTAATCAGTTTCACTCCAATTAATAAAGAATCAGCTATTTAATACTGAGATTACTTAATTGAATTGCATATTTTCAGTAGAATCTAATTTCACACAGTATTAGTGGGGCATTATTTAGTAAATCAGATTAACTACTATATTTCTCGCATTTTCCTGAGCCAACTGAACAATTTGTAGAGCTTAATTTACTTAAAATAAGTTCTTAGTTTATCCACAAATTTGATGCTTTTCTCTGTACAGTTGTAAGTCACCATTTCTCTATAACTTTGTACATATTTGAAGTATAGCAAGTGAAGACTTAACCCTTTAGTATAAAGTTGAATGTTCCATTAAATTGCTATGATAGAGTGGCTACTAATATATTTTAGAAGAAATGTCTGGTAAAAAATCAATATATTCCCATCTTGCAAAAGAGAATCCCAATGTATTCTTGTAGTCAATCCAGCGTAAAAGAGAAAAAAGAACAAGGAACAACTGTCAGACTTACCTGGGGGGGGGGGGGGAAATTACCAAAAATCTAGAATCTCTTTGGGTAACCAGAGATGACCTTGACCATGGAGATATCTCAGACCCAGGAAGACAGATTAGACATCGCAACTCATTTCATACACCAGCATGTTCTGCACAGATGGGAGGCATCAACATGCGGAGCATTAATGGATCATGTCTGGACAGAATGATAGATATGATCTTTCTTGTTGACAATAGAGTTGTTTTCACATTCCACTTGAATTAAATTATTCTCATTCATACTATGGCACATCATCTCTGGCAAGGACACTAAGAAAAAGTAATCAAGTGAACTCACAGCAAAACAGTAAAAAAAAAAACAGTTGTGGGGGCTAGAGCAATAGTAGAGTGTGTAAGGAGCTTGTCTTGCTCAAGACTGACCCAGGCTCAGTCACTGACAGCTCATATGACCCTTAAGCACTGCCAGGAATGATCTGTGAGTGCAGAGCCAGAAGTTAGTTGTAAGTCCCACTGGGTGAGTATTCAGAACCTCCCCAAAGTAAAATAAATTATAAAGCCACACTGCAATAAAATCTGAGACAGTTGTTGAATTATCTTAAATATTTTGAAAATGTATAAGCTTATATAGCCATATTAATAGAATTATATCATATGTAAATAAATATATACATAAATATTAAAATATAGGGGGTATCTAGATACAATTTTTATCGGTAAAGATATTTTGGACTCGTACTTGAAAGGAACTCATATGTCAGGGATATGAGGTATGATCATATGCAACACTGATCCTAACTTCTTTTCTTCTTTTCTCATTTTTGGAATTATCTCAAATGCAGAGGTCAAAAAGTTGGTTGTGTTGCAAACAAGTAACAAATAATTTAGGGGTCAAATAATGTAGTTGTGTGACCCTCCCTTTACAATGTTTGCAACACATTTGGTAAATGAGGTACAGCCTCATAAATTTTATACAAAATAAAAATAGGAAAGTAAGGTGTGGTCACACAAAAGTTAGAAAGCTGTATCAAAAACAAGCTCTGGAACAAATTGCTGTGTCTTGGGAAATGAATGGATAGACTTCAGCAGAGTTAAATAAAAAGTGGCAGAAAATAATTTCAAAGAAGAAAAAAGAAATAATCGAAATGATATCAGTAAACTAGCAAAACGATACTAACAAATCTAGCGTTTGCTGAATTAGAACTTTAAATATGACCCAGTCAGGTTCAAGGGTTCTCTTAAAGGACACACCTCTCAGTACAGCTATTATACTCAAATTATCATATGTTTGAATTAATATCTGCATGATTAAATAAATAAACTAGCAAAGGTGAAAGTAATATCAGGCAGAGCTCAGTTTCCAATAGAGAAGGTACATTATTTCCCATCAATTTGTAAAAACATATATTGAGGTACTGAGTATTAAATGTTAAGAAAGCAGATCTCTACAATGAAATATACTATGTAACTTATAGGAAAAATAAACTCATGAAATTTTCTTATACATGGATTGATATGGAGATTATTATGCTGAGTGAAATGAGTCAGAAGGAGAGGTATAGACATAAAATAATCTCACTCATTTGAGGATATAGAAAAATTAATGAAAGGGACTGGAACAGTAGGACAGTGGGTAGTTTGCCTTGCACATGGTCAACCTGGGTTGGACTCCCAGTATCCCATATGGTCCCCCAAGCCTGCCAGGAGTGTTTTCTGAGCACAGAGCCAGAAACAACCCTTGAGCACCATGGGGTGTGGCCCAAAAACAAAAAGGGAAATAAAGAAAAAGAACAGATAGTATGATAATAATATCGAGAGACAATAGAAATGAGGACCAGGAGGACCAGCCATAATGAGAAGCTTGTCATGAAGATCAGTGAGTACAATTAGCATAAAGAAGGTTGTACTCTGATGATAATAGTTGGAACTGATTACTCTGAACAAGATGTGGGTGCTGAAAAGGGATAAAATGGCATATATGTTACCCCTTTATTTGCAGTAGTGTAAACCACAGTGTGAAAAGGGGAGAGAGAGGTAAAATGCTTGCCCTAGAGGCAAGTTGGAGTAGGTAGATTGGAGGAAACTGGAGTATTGATGATAGGAAAAGTGTACTAGTGAAGGATGGTGTGCATTCTATGACAAACTCAATCAAAACAAGTATGTAACCACAGTGCTTAAATATAAGTTAAAAGAAAAAAGAAAATTCATCAAAGTCTTAGGGTCTAGGGTTTTGGTTTTTTATGAGCATAGTTAAATAACTAGTTACAATTAACTCTAGTTTTTAGTCAGCTAACAAGTAACAACTAACCTTACTTGTACTCTAGTTTTCCCTAGAGGTCAGACTGGTACAGTGTGAGGCAGAGATCAAAGCAAATGAAAAGCAGGTGTTTGTCATTAGTCATATTGTTCACATGAAATAGCTTACATAGCTCAAGATCCAAGATGTACAGATACATGCTTGTCAGACAGGATATTCCAGCGTTTGAATATTTATCTCCCAGCATCCAAACAAGAGCAGTTTCTCTTTTGGATTGTGAAGGTTTGAATACCCTAGCTCTACTGAGCACAATTGAGAACCTGTGATTATAGGTCTAGATTGCTGAATGTTTAAGAGTTTTAGATCCAAGACATACACCCCCACAAGTGCTGATACATGTGAAAAAAATTATCTATATCCATTTTTTGGATAAGGGGCAAAAATTAAGGTAAAGAGAGCATCTTAGATGAGAGACGGCAAGCTATCCTATTGTTGACAAGGAGATGTTCTATACTGTCTAGCTGGCCTCAGTGGAGTAATTGTGATTATTTGTGATCCTAACACCTTGACTACTTGTGGTGAGAGTCCTCCCTCAGAGCACTTGAAATGACTCATTCACTACTATTTTAGAATAGTAATGTAGAAGTTTATGCGGTGCTACTGTGAAAACTTAAGGATTAATCCATCTGTTTTCATTTCGTTTCTGCCCTCCCTCCCTGTACCCTAAAAACTGGTGTTTTCTTTCCTGGTCTGCTGTATGCTCTTCTCTGAAGATGTTCCAGTGGATTTGATCGTCATCGGCAGGACTGGGTGGACAGTGGATGCCCCGAAGAGGTACGCCTGTGTTTCATAATGGCAAGATTCCAGGAACTGTGTTGTCATAAACAGTTGCTATGACTTAATGAAAGTGACATTAGATATGTCAGATTTCATTGCACTTTTGATTGCTTAGTTTTATATGTGCACATATTTTTACTAAGTCTTCTCAACTTCACAGTTATTTTCATATTTCTTATATATGTTTTCATAATTTTCCTCCACATCCAGCTCTGTTCTTTTCTAAGTTGGATATAATTTATAGGAATACAAATTTAGGGTACAATCCTGGAAAACTGCATCCTGGAAATCTGCAGAAATTGCTAGAAAGTCCTTCCTTGTAGAAATCCTTTGGAAAGCCACAAGGCAGAGTCCACTTCTGCGATCTCCTTTTTCAATACTCAATTAGTCACTGACCTATGAGTTTCATATTGTCTTAACTACTATGGTTTTACAAGAAAATCTAAGAGCTACTTTACCTGATTTTTCTTCTTAACAAGTATTTTGATCATTTTATTACTTTTATTGTTTTATATATACCATAACTAAATTTATTCAGGAGTATAAATAATCTTGTTAATATTTTTAATTGGAAATACTTAAAAGTTGTGACCAGTTCTGCATATCTGAAAATGGACATTTAAAAAATCTTCATTACTGATTTCTAATTGAATTTTTGTCAGAGAGCTAATTACTTAAAACTGAATGGAACTTTTTGTGGGTGAGGTGGACACATCTAACAATGCACAGGGCTTACTCCTGGCCCTGCACTCATGGATCTGTTCTGTTGGTACTGCAGGAACCATATATAGAGTTCCAGAGATTAAACCCAAGTCAGCCATGTGCAAAGTCAACAGCTTATCATCTATACTATATCTCTGACTCCTGGTTAGAACTTTATAATGAAAGTACATGAGTAATTCATACAAGTATACATGCTTTAGAACATTGTTTTATATTCATTAGATATCAGGCTAATCATTGTTTTCTTCTGTCATACTTTCTTTATTCTCATTGTCCCTTTTTCTCATTCTACATTTTTTCAGTTTCTTTGCATTTTTATCTCTTTTATGTCATATTTTTATCTGCATGGTTTTGCATACTAGAGTATATATTTAGATCTATTTTTCTCTTTCCTTATTCTTCTGTTAAACATACCTGTTGAACAATATTTTACAAATATTTTTATTCCTAAAATGTAAATGTCACATTACTAAATATGAGTTTTCTTTGTAGTCTGTCATTCATTTTTTGTTTTACTTTTAATTTATTCAAACCTTTTTTTTTTCTTTTGGTTTTTGTGTCACACCCAGCAGTGCCCAGGGGTTACTCCTGGCTTCATGCTCAGAAATTGCTCCTGACAGGCACGGGGACCATATGGGGCACCGGGATTCCAACCGATGACCTTTTGCATGAAAGGCAAACACCTTACCTCCATGCTATCTCCCGGGCCCCAAACTTTTCTTTTTTTTAAGATTTTTTAAAAATTTTTTTATTAATCATATTGGTTTACATGTCATTCACAGTATTATTTATTTAAACCTTTTCTATATTATGCATTGTTACTCCAATAAGTAAATATTTTTTGATAAATAAATGTTTATTTATTAATTTTACTAATTTTTTCAAAGCCTTTTTTTAAAAAATTGTTTTATGTTTGTTGTGTGTTTGGGGAAAAAATATGATATTTAGTTAAAAGGTTCCAGTTGTTTGATTTTTTGTTTTATGAAAACATAAGACCTAGTGATTCTACCAAAAGGATTTGGTGGTGGGAATTTAAGAGTCTTGAAGCTGCCATATGTCCTTGTTTAACATAAAGATGAGAGATATATTTACCTCTTCCATCTTCTCCTGGTATAAAACTTGATGTTTACAAGGCAAATTGATTTTTTAAATTCCCTCTCCCACTCAAAGCAAACCTTTCTCTTTTACTTTATCTGTGTACTACTCTTTACAGCATTCAGCATTTGCTTGGTTTTATTTGGGGGGGGATAAAACAGAAAGGTACCCTTAGAGAATTTCTTTACTTCTTGTAAATCCTAACAATACTTAAAACACATTTTTATCTGTAATCTACTTGTGTTTGTAACAAACTACAATTTAAAGTCTTTAGTCTGCCTTTTCTGTCATAAGCTACATAAGTCTAGGAATTTGCCTTGAATTTTAGGGTATTTAATAGTAACTATCATTCTTTGAGAATAGAAGCACAAGAGTAGAATAATCTGTGGCACCTTTCATTTTAATCTAACTGTGTTGAACATAGCTATGACAATTGTGTGCTCATGTTAAGTCAGGTAGATGAATATATGAGTTCAAAATCCAAGAGAGAATTTGAGGCTGAGGATACAGATTTATGATGATCAAGTTCATTGAAATCACTGGTATGGAGGAGGTGGCTAGTAAGAATGTGTTGAGTCAAGAAATAGCCATATTAACTGTCAACATTTAGGACTTGAAGGAAAATAAAGTAAGTTGAGGCAGAGTAGTTGGAAGGAGAGCAGTAAATGGAATAGTATGTCTGTCATAGGACCCAGAAATGGAAAATAGATGGCTGTGTCACACAGTGATGTAAAGCCAAGAGGAAACCTTAGAAGATTTGTTAAATAAGAAGATATTACCAGACAGTGTCTGAGACAATTCAGTTCATTTTGATTTAGTATAAGCAAGATTGTCATAGTGGAGAAAGAAAGGTGAACATCAGCAAGACCAGTACTCTTAGGAAATCTGTCTTTGATGGAAAGATTATCCCAAAGAGCAAAGGAAATACTGAGATTTTACAATCAGCATGGTCATTCTTGAGTATGTTTAAATGCTGGTGAACACCATGCAGCAGAACATTAGAGGTTGAAAGGACTAGAGAGAAAGGATAGGAAACAGTGAAGCAAGTTCACAGAAACCAGGAAATTGGACTAGATTGAGCCAGTGTTGAGACTGAAAGGGGGAGTTGTAAGAGTCCCACTACCACCACTTGCTACCCCCACCATCCATTATATCCAGAGAAAAGGATAGTGGGATAGTAGGAAGTCTTTAAAATTGCTGATTCATAAAGGAATTCAAAGAATTCTAACTGATGGCTTCATAGAAATACAAGGTGAGCCTGTGGGGTAGAACCAGGAGTAGAAGCTAAGGGTGCTTTTAAAGTAAAAATTTTGAAATTGATATTGAAGATTCCAGGCAGAAGCAGTGAATGGGTAGAGAACGCTGTTCAGTGCTTGATCTCCACTGCACTTGGCTTTGTCACAGGGAGGAAAAGACAAACTTTCAAAAGAAAGCCAAAAACAACTATAGTCAGTTCTGGACATTTTCTGGAAAGGTGTTTTGAATAAGCAAACTAGGGAAGATGCTCAAAAGCATTAAAAATTAATCAAAATATTGGGGAATGAGGAAGAAAACCATTGTGTTTGAGCTCTGTTTGGTTATGGGTAGGACTGAGATGAAAGGTACATGAAGAGATAGGCACAGTTCTATCTGTTAATGAGATTCAGTTTGGGGTGTGATGATGAGTAGAATGGAGGCAAGGAGAAGATTGTGATGTCATACTGACTAAGAAGATTCAGCACTTAGAATTTCAAAAGATTGGATGGGCTTCAAGGCTATAGGAGCTCGACGTGGGGAGCGTC
>PVKC010034230.1:0-13761 GCA_004027635.1 Crocidura indochinensis | reverse complement strand
AAAAAAAAAGTGGGTAACACCAAACCCTGCCACTCCAGTATTCCTTTTTCTGGTTTTGTTTTGTTTTATTTATTTATTTTTATTCGTTTTTGATATCATTCTCCTTCTCTTTTTTCTTCCACCTTTTTTTTCACTCTTGTGTATATTATTCGGTGATTTTTAAATTTCATTTGCTTTTAGTAGTTGATACTAAATTTTTCCATCTCCTTCCCCTTCACCTTTTTATCTCAAACAGAATAGCACAACTTGAATCATTCAGACTCATAAATTGAGGGGAGAAAAGGATGTTACCAGGGCCAGTCATATGAGCATGTAGTGTAAATAAAAAATGATCAAACTGGAACACCAAACAGAATAGAGACCCGACCTACAACAAGCTGTTAACTGGAGACCAGTTACACTAGTATTCTGGGGGGAGGGGGGAGGGGGGAGTGGTGGAGAGTACAGGAGGGAGATATGGGAGACATGCTGGGAACAGGAGTGGAGGGAGGACAGCATTGGTGGTGGGAATGCCCTTCATTCATTGTCACTATGTACCGAAAATAATTCTGTGTAATGAACTTCAGTCACAATAAAAATTTTTTAAAAAAGTTACAGTTCAGGGGTGATGGGAGGACAACATTGCTGGTGGAAATGACCCTGATTCAATGTCACTATGTACCTAAAATATTACTGTGAAAGATTTGCAATCCACTTTAGTCAAAATAAAAATTATTAAAAAAAAAAGATAGGGAATTAGTAGGTCATTTGTCTTTGTTTTGGTTTGGTTTTGAAACGCACCCAGGAGTGTTCAGGAGTTACACCTGGCTCTGCACTCAGAATTCACTACTTTCAGGCTCAGGGGATGGACATAAGGAATTGAACCCAGATTAGCTAAGTGTAAGGAAAATGCTCTACCTGTTGTGCTATCGGACAATTATCTCGGATGATGCTAACTCAGGTTTGATCCCTGGTATCCCACCTGGTTCCCCAAACACTACCAGGAGTAATTTTTGAGTAAGCCCTGAGCACTGCCATGTGTGATCCCAAAATTTAAAAACTAAACAAACAAACAAAAATAACTCAAATAAAGTAATAAGGGAACTAAGATCAAGAGGAAATTATCTAGCAAATACCTAATGAACTGTGTGAATACAAGACTATCCAAGTCATCTTTTCTCAATCTCATAAATTTATAAATCCACTAAAAAAAGACATCTTTACAGCCTAAAGAAGAACAGAGTTATATAAACCAGTTTAAATGTAGTTGTGCTCTGATAATAATAGTGCATTGAAAATCCAATTTATAGTTTCATTTTACAAAGAAAATAACTTATTAAATTTGGTCTTAAAATGAATTTCTGATGTTTAAATATCAGAAATTAATTTATTCAATCATATAGTAACTGAAATAAAAATCCCAACTGAAAACCTACAGTGTGCCAAGCACTGAATATGGAACCAAGAATAGAACCTGAATAAGACATAATTACTTGCTTAAAATGGTCAGGGTGCAGAGCAAGAGTACTGCAGATAGGGCATTTGCCTTACATGCAGCATTCAAAAAGTTCCTTGAATCTCTGGTATCTTATTTGATTCCCAAAGTACCACCAGGAAGAATTCCTGAGTGTAAAGAGAGGGACAAACTCTGAACACCAATAATTATGCTAAGTCCTAGACCCTAAAAAAAAAATGCCAGGGATATAGACAACAAAACACTATTGATTGTGATAAATTATTATACAACCAAAAAGAACTTTGGGGAAAATTCTAAAATTTTTAAATATATTGCAACAATTGAACTATGTTTAGTAAAGTTGGTGATAAGATAGAACATTATAATTTCAGGATTGCATGAAAAAGACACTTACATAGAAGCATAGAACATGAATGAATTGTGTGTCATGATGTGTAAAACACAAAGATGATCCTGAAAATGAAAGTTTAGGAACTGAACTTAATATTTTGAACTTTATCTTGAATTCTACAAGGAGCCATCAAAGAATTGTAAGGAAGTTCAACACAAGGTATTTGTTACAAAAAATATTATTATAGAAGTAATGAGAATAAAGACATGACTTTACAGAATTAAGTGCAATTAAAGAAACTTGTATTCTAGGTTGTCTCTGTTAATGTTTGGGATTTGGCATTTGTCTAGAAAATTTATGGAAGAGACATCATCAAGTAAAGTATAGAAGACAGATAATAAACAATCTATAGTCTGACAAAAGTCCACACTTTAGCAAAGTAAAAAATTTCAATTTCATGACAGCTAGTTGAAAGGTAACTTAAATTAAATTGAAATAATATTGAAAATAACAGATCTCTTACTTACTTTCAGAGGAAAAGGTCAGTTCTCCCATATTTGAACAAAAAAACGGGGGAACTTGGTATTTAAGGGAATTTTCTTATGGCTTTTATGGAAATGGATAACACTGGCAATCAATGGTCAAACTTATTTCTACTGAATGTCAAATAATAATGAAATATGTCAGTTGGAAAAAAATTTTTAAGAAAAGTTCCTTTTTTAAAGACAACTAGTCCTTTATCAGGTAATCAAAACATGAAGACTTTCATCTCCAAATTCTGAAAGTTTCAAAGAGGGCCTGGAGTGGTGATGTTAGCGAAAGGGCGTTTGCCTTGCATGTACAGACCTAAAACAAACCATCGTTCAATCCCCCGGTGTCCCATATGGTCAGCCAAGCACAAAGCGATTTCTGAGTGTATAACCATGAATATCTCCTGCACATCACCTGATATGGCCCAACCCTCCCCCCCAAAAAAAGCTTCAAAGAGAATTATGTGGTAAATAAACACATTTATCTTAGGAATGAATGTAATACAAACTAGATTTGATGGAAAAATTAAAAATGGGACAGCAAATAAATTTTTTCTGGAAAAAGAAGGCAACTTAAAAGAATAAAATTTAACATTTAAGGAAAAAGATGCAGATAATGGCATATTTGGAAGACATATGTGATGTCAAAACATAAGTGTCGAGACAACTAAATAAAGTAGATCTGAGACTTACAACTCAATGCACCTATGCAAATATTGTAGCTAATAATATTCCCTCTAATTTTTAAGAAGATGTCAAATATGTTCCATATTTTACAGGTAAACAACTATAATCATCTGAAAAACATGTAGATTTGTATATGAGTATTAATATGTGTATTACAAATATTATCAAGTTGTTAATAATGGTGACAGGTGACAGTTATAAACATCTAAATAGTAAAATGGCACAATAATCAAAATATATACTAGTGTAATAATGTTTTAGTGTCAGGGAAATTCTCGCTACAAATTGTTATTCTTTTTCTCTTAATTTGATCACTTTTGATATTATAATATATATAACTTAATATTTACTGCATATATTTTAAATGAGCCTAATTAATAATGAAAAATCATCCACAATAATTACAAAACTAACCAACTAAATAATAACTCAAATTATGTTTAATTCTGGGGCCCGGGAGATAGCATGGAGGTAAGGTATTTGCCTTTCATGCAAAAGGTCATCGGTTCGAATCCCGGTGCCCCTTATGGTCCCCTGTGCCTGCCAGGAGCAATTTCTAAGCATGGAGCCAGGAGTAACCCCTGAGCACTGCCGGGTGTGACCCAAAAAACCAAAAAAAAAAATTATGTTTAATTCTATTTTAACTATAGAAAAATCTGTGCTATTAAACTTATTCAAAATATGAGATATCAGAGCTGAGGACAAAATACAGGAGAAAAGGAGCTTTTCTTTCATACAGTTCTACTGAATTCAAACACCAGTACCACATCCTAGAGCACATCCAGATCCCTAAAGTACTACCAGGAGTGATTCTTTGGCCCAGAGCCAGGAGTAAACCCTGAACACTTTGCATGTGGCTCAAAATATCCCACAGAATATCTCTCACAGAGTGAGAGAGAAAGAGAGTCAAAGATAAATACTTCTTGCACAAAAGAAGATGCATATGTGAGTATATAAATAAATCTTATTTCCACAGAAAATTGTTAATATTCAAAGCACTGTAAGGATTGAAGGTAATAATCAAATCTCAAAAGCAAAGCAAATTAAAACAAGAAATTAATGTGAATCTCTGAGTTCCTCATAATTTCATGACCCTACTTTTCAAAATTAGTTAAAAAGTAAGGGCCGGAAAAGTGGTGCAGAGCATAAGGTGTCTGCCTTGTGCGTGCTAGCCTAGGGTGGATTGTGGTTCGATCCCCCAGTTGTCCCAAGTCAGGAGCGATTTCTGAGCGCATAGCTAATCACCGGATGTGGCCCCAAAACAAAACAAAATAAACAAAAATAACTGAGCTAAAAATTAGAAAAACTCTGACACCAACATGTGCCAGTTCTAAATTGATAACCTGACAGCAAAGAAATGGAAACAACTTGATCCAAGAGCAAGTTGTCCTTCCTCACCATCCAACCTTAAGACAAAATCAGAAGGCATGCAACTCTTCGATCTGTGCAAAAGCCAAGATTGTTATATACAGATGACTGGTTGTTACAACCAGAACTGGACAGTATGCATCCCGGGACCAACAACAACAACAAAAAGCACTAGCCTAGCTTTTGGTCTACGATCTGTTCAACAAACAGGACCTCCAATTCCAGAGGTATGACTGAGACAATCGCAACTGAATGGGTCCTCCAGAAGCATAACGACTCTATCCCAGGCTCCATCATAGGAGCAATGTAATGACCAAGACCACCAACTACAGAAAATGGATTAAAAAGACACGAAAGAAGCAGATATGCTAGAACCACAAAGAAAGACTTCATCATAAGCACCATTCCTTGAACTGTACAGACACCAAGATCGCTAGATACAGAGGTCCGATTTTACCATCCATAACGAAGCAGAAGTCTTCTACACACCACAAAAGCACCAAGGGAAGAGTAAATGATCATGCAAGGAGTCTATAATTAATCCCATGATAGTACACTTCAGGGGTGGAGAAACCCTGTATCTCCTAGGCCAAAGGAATTCCCTCTATAATATCCCCAATAGTTGCTGTGCCTATGCAGGGAGAAAAAGAAGAAGAAAAGCACAAAATAATCATTTTTCCACATATAAATTTATTGATTGATCGATTTTTATTGATGTCTTTATTTTGGTGTAGAGATTGAAAAACTTACTGTCAAATTATTTTAAATAACTAATATTTAAAGTTATTCTTAGTGCTAAGTGTAGTCATCTCATCTCCATGTTGTAGAAACCAAAGTAAACATTCTTTGTTATCATAAAGAATAGTTTATGTTTGCAAGTTAGGAATTTTAAGCTTTGACTTTTAAAACCTCTCTACTCACAAGAACCTTAATACCTAAATTCTCATCTTTAATTCTACAAGTTAAAATAAATTAAGATATTAAAGTCTCAAGAGGGTTTTTTTTGGTACTGGGTTAAGTTATTCAAAAGGAAGACAAATTTTAAGTCATTAATTTCATATAAGAGGCATTGGAAAATGCATACAAATCAGATAATCATCATCAATGATCCCCATTATCTACTGAGTCATGCTTTATTCCCATGGTTTCTCTCGAGAAGTAGTAATTAGCCTCTCCCCTGCTAATCTCAGCAACTCATGATTCATGAATCAAGGTCATATTGTCATCGAACATAAAATTTTTCCCACCAACTTTTAAAAGTTAAGTCTGACTTTTAACAGGTAAAAAAAAACACATACCAAGAAACAAAAAGCAAGTCAGACTAAAGTTATCAAGAGGCCAAAATGAAATCCTTGTAAATTAGTTATATATGTTTTTACCCAAGCTTGAACTTTGTCAAAACATAGCCTTCCTAACTACTTTCTTTTATTAGTTAGCCACTGGTCTAAAGAGAAAATGGATGAGTGGAACATCAACACAGAAAAGCATAGCAATATCACTGGATGAAAACTATAAGAGCATCTTCCTAGCTGCACATCAGGACACTTAGAACCTATTAGAGTTCTCATTTTCCCCTACAGGCTGGCCAAGGCTCTCAATCATCAAGAGACATGCCATAACAAATGTCTGGTGATATTTCTCAAGGGTAAAGTGGCTCATATTCAGCACACAAAGCCCAGCCACTCGGTTCATTGAGTGCTCATATCAAATAGTAGCAATCACTTTGCTATAATTGGGATTAATACTTATTTTTTCTTTCCTACATTCTAATGTCCTTAAGAGCAAAACTGGATGTGTATTAATTATTTTCCTTCCCAGTGTAAATCATGTTTCATGCCCAAGAAATGTTCCATCTATCACCTTGAAATAGAGGAAAATTAAGGAAACAGAAATAGGCAGAAGAAATGAATATATTAATTTTTGAATAGGTACTATAATTTAGAAATCAAACAAATAACTGAATATAGACATGCTTGCTAGAAAAGAAACAACTGAATTATCTTTACAAGTAGTATACTAAAAAATATATTTATAGATTTGTATTATCTCTAATTACTGTCCTTTCTTCGTACAACTCTGAAGGTTAAGAAACTCATGATTATTTGCTCAGATGGGCAAATAACTTATCGAAACACATATAAAAATTAATTACCATACTCATTTACTAAAATTATTAGGAAAAATATATGCATACTGTAAACTGTATAAACTATAGTATACAGAGCTTTAAGTTTTAAGAGTATGCTAACAAAACTGATCACTCTAAATTCACATTACAAAACAGGTCCAACACACCATTCTAAAATATAACTTACATAAGTTTATTCATTTATTTCCCAAGGAACTCTTCTTTTAATATATGTCTTTTAATATAGTGTCTTAATATAATTTTAACGAGGCATACACATATTATAGTTCATAAATTATTCAACCTCTGACATAGCTACTGTATTTCTTAATTTTTATGATCATGTCCCCAATTACCCAATTTTTTTTGGTGAGGGGGAACAACAGTGTACAGGACATACTCCTATTTCTGTGCTTTAGGATCATTCCTTGTGATGTTCGGGGAATTGCAGGCAGTATTGGGGATCAAAATAAGATGAACCACAAGCATAACAAGTATATATAACCTTGTTTGAACTACAATCTCTCTAGTACTGTAGTATAGGACTGTATCCTTATGATAACACATGTTATCATAACATAATGAACATGTTGTTCATTTATGCTACTCCACAAACATTTTTGAGAATGCATATCATGTTTATCTCTCTTGACCCCAAACCAAACTTTAATTACACAGGTCCATGATTGTCCTAAACAAAGTAAATGAACAGTTGATCACAGAACTGGTATCTCACCTGAGCAATGGCAGGTACACCAAAACTGAAAACGAGATGTCAGGGATGTAAAGATAAATTGCATATGAGTCATTCCCTAAATATGTATAGAAATTACTATAACAGGGAATTATTTAAAAGATTATCATCATGTAAATATTTTTAAGTATGTGGTAAAGATTAAATTGAATCAGAGTAGATATTGAAATCCTATGTTATCTGATATTTGTAATAGCTTATGTGATTATATTTGACATGGCATCATCACCTTTAAAATCATATAGAGTTTCCTATCTTGTTTGATCTAGTATTAAAAATTAAGGGACCAGAGCAGTGGCGCTAGCGGTAAGACACCTGCATTGCCAAAGCTAACCTAGAACAAAACAAGGTTTTGACACACACACCCAGGTGGCCCATATGGTCCCCCAAGCCAGGAGCAATTTTTGAGCATATAGTCAGGAGTAACACCTGAGCATCACCAGTTGTGACCACCCCCAAAAAAGAAAAAAAATTCATAGGCTCGGCATAGTTAAGTCAGGCATTTGAGAAAGTTGACTGGCTTTCAGAAAAGCCCTCTGAACTCCTATGTTTATTGCATCACTATTACAATAGTCAATCTGAAAACAATACAAGTGCCTGAAAATAGTTGAGTGAATAAAGAAACTACGGTACATCTATACAATAGAACATTACACAGCTGTTAGGGGAAAAATGAAATTTGCTTATACATGGATGGATAAGGAGAATATTATGTTTAGTGAAATGCATCAGATGAAAGAAAGAGACAAAATAATTGCACTCATTTGTGGGATTATAAAAAAGATAGTATGGCAATAATATCCAGAGACAATAGAAACAGAGGTCAATAGTGCCAGTTCAGGTTAGGAAGCTTGCCAGACGCAGCAGGAAAGTGTAGTTTAGGAAAAGAAAGGGTCATTATATTTGGAAATGATCATTGGTCAGGGACTAGCTGCTAAAAGAAGATAAAGTGATTTCAACCATTGTCTAAAAGGAAAAAGGAAAGAGAGAGGATAAAAATATCTGTCTCACAGGTAGGCAGGGGAGATGACAGCGGGGAGGAAAGGTGGGAAATGAGGACATTGGTAGCAGGAAATATGCATGGTAAAGAATGTTGTACGTTGTATAACTGAAACTCAATCATGAACAACTTTGTAACTGTGAAAAAAACTATATCATGAACAACCCTGTAATCACAGTGTTAACTAAATTCATTTACGAAAAAGAAAGTTGACTGGCAATTATGAATGAATAATCAACATTTACCATTTAAAGATAAGGTCAATCACATTATCTTTGCTTTTTAAATTACTACTGTTTGATGCACCAGTAAAACTATATATAATTTACCACTCTGGATTTAACAAAAATAAACATGTTGAGAAAATACCTAAAACTTGAGAATAATTGAGTTAGCTGTACATAAGTGAGCAAAATAACAACTGATTATACATTTTCAGGCACACGATGGATCAGATCAGCTAAAAAGTCTCAAATACAAAAATAATTTACAGCATAAAGAGGAGGATATATCTGAGAAAGTCTGATCACACTTTTCACTGATATCTTGATATGACTTTTGAAATTTGTCTGACATTTATTTTGATTTTGTTTTTTGGGCCTTTGGGCCTCTGCTGGTAGTGCTCAAGGGTTATTTCTGATTCTGCTCTCAGGAATCACTCCTGGCAGGACTCAGGAAACCTATGGGATGCCAAGGATTAAAGCCAGGGCAGCCTTATGAAAGCCAAGCATTCTACCTACTGTAACTAATCTCTCCAGCCTCTTGCCTGACAGTTAAATAGGAGCTTTCTAATAATCTCATACAGATAATTTCCTCAAATATAAAGTACACTTTTTAAAGTTTATCCTTAGTGGAAAATTTTATGTTTTTATGTTTTTTAAAAGTATTTGAATAGGGGGGAAAGTATTTGAATAATCAAATTATTTTCCTAATAGAGGACTACTGAAAGGTGTAATACATTTTTTATCGTAATTGTAGAATGCATCCCTCAAAGGTCTCAGATTGTGAATGTCATACTACAAACTAAGGATTTCACAAATATAATTAGGCTGTGGACTTTAAAAGTGGAATGTTTAAAGATTATCCTAAATTATCTGGATCGTTAGATTCAATATAATTACCTTATCCAATAAAAGCAGAAGGCAGTTTCTGGCTGGAGGCAGTGGAATAAAACAGAGAGAAAAAAGTTTTCAAGTGTCACAAGATCTCAACTCATCATTGCTAAAGTGGGACTATAAAGAAAGAAAGGAAAAACAGCCAGGTAACCAGTAGTAATGAAAGTGTTCTGATTGATGGTCAATAAAATAAAGGATCACAACTTTCAAATGGAAAAAAATTAATTTGACCAATGTTGAAAGGAAGCAGAATCCTTCCCAGAACTTCCAAATAAGAACCCAAACTAGGGGCCAGAGAGATAGCATGAAGGTAAGGCATTTGCCTTGCATGCGGAAGGATGGTGGTTCGAATCCCAACATTCCATATGGTCCACTGAGCCTGCCAGGAATGATTTCTAAGCATAGAGCAAGGAGTAACCCCTGAGCACTACTGGGTGTGATCCAACCCCCCAAAAAAAACCCAAACTAGGTTATACATTGATTTCAGTCTATGAGATTTTGCAAAAGACTCAGAGAAGCCATGTTCCATGTGAACTTCCAACCAATGAAACTGAACTAAAAAAGAATAATAATAATAAGTTTCTGTTTTAAGCCACTCAGATAGTGACCATAAATTATAATGGTAATGGAAAACTCATATATATGTTCTGCCTCAGAATTCAGAATTGCTGAGACAAAACTCTGAAGTTTAATCCTGACCTTAAAGATATATAAGTGATTTCTGAATTCTGAATGCAGAGAGAAGATAACCCCTGATCATCACTGGCTGTGGCCCTCAACAATATAATACTAATCAGTCTGTACAGATTACTAATCATCATAGGAGCCTCTTTATGGCCTACCATCAACACAGAAAAATTATTACTCCATTCTAAAATTCAGTATTTTTCACATGAAGGTTGATTTAATAATAAAATAATCCTCAAAATTTAGCTGAGGCATCAGTGAGATACTGCAATTTGCACGTAATTAGAAATTGCCATACTGAGTAAAACAAGCCCAAGGGGAAAGGACAAGCACTGGATAATCTCACTCAAGAGTTGTTTTTAGAGAAATAAAGCAGAACATGACAATATCTATTAATAACAAACCCTGAGTACTAGAGTACAAATTGTGAACACAAATATAGTGAGCAGGAGGTAGATGGTAAGTTAACATAGAGATCTGCGTACACTATGGTGGTATGGTGGGATAAAGTAATTGTGTACCAAGACCATAAATGTTAACACTATTGTAAAGATATAGCTTCAACTATGCCTTTCAATTCTACACAATAAAATGAAAATGTGAGAAAGGAAAAAAAAATCCATTAGGATCCCTGAGTTGGTAACAGACTTGAAGAGACAAATGGCACCTCTAAGATGTAAGGGAAGGGAAGGCAAGAAGAAGATCTGGAGAAGTAAATAAAGAATAAATTACCATATTTCAATCGTTTTTTAAAATAATCACATAAGAGCTGGAGTAGTAACACAAAGGAAGGTCTCTTACATTGCGACCGACCTGGGTTTTATCCGTAGCATCCTATATGGTCTCCTGAGAATCTGCCACGACTGATTTCTGGATGCAGAGATAGGAGTAACTTGAGCATCACTGAATGTGGCCCCAAAACAAAAAGCAACAAAACATTGACATAGAGAGATATAAACAAAAATAGTGAGGGATGGGAATATAAAAACGCTCTTCTCTCTACTTGATGTGAAGATTAGGCAAGTGATTTAATTCAACTGAAGTGAAATGAGACAAATTCACCCTCCCTTAATGTAAAGCACTGAACAGAAATATGAAAAGAAAATGTTGGGACCAGAGCGATGGCACAGCTGTAGGGTGTTTGTCTTGCACGTGGCTGACCCAGGATGGACAGCTGTTTGAACCCCGAGTGTCTCATATGGTCCCCCAAGCCACAAGTAATTTCTGAGCACATAGCCAGGAGTAACCCCGGAGCGTCACCGAGTGTGGCCCCCAAAAAATGAAAAGAAATTTTTATTTTATGAGTGGAAAATAATAAACATTCATTACTAAGTAAATATTATCTATACAAGTTTCTTATACACACTTTAATTTAGGATGTTCCCTTTTGTTCCTAATGTGCTAAATGTTTTACTATGAATAATTATAGTTGTTATTCATCTAATTGTGAAAATTACATAATTTTACTTTCTTACTTTGTTAATATGGTAAATTACATTGATTTTTCTCCCAAATAAAGTTCTCTTGCATTCCTTACAGAAATATCAGACAGTTAAGTTAAAATTGTTTTGGTATTGGGGTTTACACTAAGCAAGGTTCAGGGATTACTCCTGACTATGTGCTCTGTAATTACTCCTGGTAGACTCTGGGAACCAAACAGAATGGTACCAGAGATCAAATCCAAATTGGCTGCATGCAAGGCAAACTATGGCACTATTGCTTTAGCCCTTATATATGTTTTAATAATTACTTTCAGTTTCCCAATATTGGATAATTATATTGATCTGTTGTTATGAGAGATATATATTTATCTTATCATGCTTTGCTTTTAGAATTTACAAAACTGACCTCAAAAAATAAGTTTGGAAACATTCTTTCTTCATGTATTCTAGAGCTTACGGAGAGCTGTTATCTCTTGGAGCAGATTGTCTTCTCTTTTTAAATAAATTTTAGATTTCATCTTAGGTACTATAATTTAAAATATGATAATGGCAATATTTCTTGCATAAAACATTCTAACATCACACTATCTACCAAAGTGTCCGCATATCTCCACCATTGTTTCAGTGGCCCCCATCCCCATCTTATCCTTCTTCCCTCTGTCTTAGAGTGGTATACTTCCTACTAAAGATCAGTTCTCAGGTATTAAGTATTTGTTTTTCCCTACTCTGCTTGTATATGTGTCACATATCAGAGAGCTCATTCTGTATTTGTTCCCCTCCATTTAACTTCGTTCAGCATAATACTCTCCAGATATATCTATGGGCGTCCAATTGCATGATTTTGATTTTTCTTTTAGCAGAGTATTATTCTGCTGTGCATATGTACCACTATTTCTCTATCCAGTCATATGTTCTTGGTCTTTTGTGCTGTTTCCCTGTTTGGACCATTGTGGATAGTTGCATTGAACATAGAAATGAAATTATCTTTCATCTGAACAAAGTTTTGGGCCCTTGGGATAAATGCTAAAAAGTTAAATTATTGAATCATACAGTCCCCAGTTTCTTGATAGTTGGTTTCCTAAAAGGCTGGACTGGATGATTTTTTTCCACCAACAGTGGATACAGGTCCTTTATTCATCACATCCCCATTATCATCTGTTGTTTTGTTCTTCGTGGTATGTGCTAGTCTCTTTAAGAATTGCTGTTTGTTTTGATTTGCATTCTTATGATGCCAAGTTCTATTATTTTTATTTCTCTTTTTACTATCTATATCTGTTCTTTGAGGAAATTTCTGTTCATCGTTCCTCCTCCTATCTCTAATGGCGTTCATTGTTTTTTCTTGTAGAGTTATATGTTTGTGAATTCGTTACCTTTGTTGGTTGAGTGATATGCGAATATTTTCTCCCAACCTGCGGGGTGTCTGTTTTGGTCACTGCTTCTTCTGCAGTACAGAAACAACATAGTTTGATCATTCCCATGTTCTTTTCTTTGCTTCTACTTGTTTGACCAGTGGCAGTAACTGTAGTTTTCTCATTTCTGCACTCATGTTTTTTTTTGTTTTTTTAATGCACCGTTGTTTCTTTGACTTCATGAATATCTGCACTATGATGTCCCTAAAGTCTTTAAAATATTATAGAGCTGGTGGGTGCTGGTAAAATCTTCTGAGCTATTATCCTCAATTCTTGGATTTGGTGTGTTTTCCAATTATGTTTTCAGTTCTCTGGGGGTGAGTTTTCATACCTCTCTTATTTTCATCATAGTACATCAAGAGCAACCTTGAATTTGCTCTTAGTGACTCATCCCAGGAGGCAGTAGGGATTACACACCAATTGTGCATTTTGATGAGGGAACTTCTGTCTTCCGTGTGGAGTTGGAATAGTAGAATTCATGACCACATGGTTCAATTTGGCTCTTGAGGGTAAAATTAGGGATCCATTTAGCCTCATTGGCTTATTAACAGCTTTGTGATCAGCGGTGAAGCTGCAGGCAGGCCCTGGTATCTGGAACTTTTCTGAGACAGGCATTCTCCTGAACAATTTTATCACAATATATTTTTCCTCAAATTTCTTTTTAGGGGGGTATTGGGCCACACCAGGTAGCAGTCGGGGGTTAATCAGAAATTGCTCCTACAGACTCAGGAGACCATATGGGATGACAGGAATCAAACCAGATCAGTACCAGGTCAGATGCAGGCAAGGCAAATGGCCTATTCGCGGTGCTACTGCTCCATCCCCTCCCTCATATTTCTCTACTAAACTTTTCT
>PVKC010034229.1:0-13760 GCA_004027635.1 Crocidura indochinensis | reverse complement strand
CTTAGCACACAGAAAGGACGCGAGGCAAAGAGAGCGCGAGGTAATTATCCCCGAGCGCAGAAACCAATCTGGCTGCGGCAGGCCCCGGGGCGGACGCCGGCAGCGGCAACGGCAGCGGCGCGCGGGCCTGCGCCCAGGCCGGGGGACTGGGGCGCTCTCCGGGTCAGGGCGCCGCGCGGCCGCCGTTCGCCAGCTGTTTAATATACATGGGGTGGGAACGCAGAGAAGCGGATCTCCCGCCTGCCCATCCCGCAGAAAATCAATTTGCTATTTATTTTTTGAACGATTTAGATTTGGCCAATTTCCCCCGCCCCCTCCCCTAGCTCGACCCCCTTCCAGAAAGGCGTTTAATTATGTCTTTTAATGACTTTCTCCTTCTTGGCCCGGGCTCTTGAGTGAGAAGAGACGGAAGGCAGGAGGAGTTGGGGGGAGAGGAGGGTATGGGTTTTCTTCTTGCCAGGTTGGGGGCTGGGGGTGTGGGGCTCAATTCTAGTATCTTCAGAAAGATTTGCCTTCTGTGTTAATTGCCTGCTGTTAAGTAGGTCTGGGACTGAGGCTGACCAATTCGGACCAACTTTTAATTAACACATTGACCCAGCAAAAGAAGCAGCCGCCCAGCCTCCATCCAGCCTTCATCCTGGAAATGTGTCTATTAGCCGCGCGCGCGCGACGGCCCGGCCCGGCCTGGGGCTGCCCAGAAGCGTTGCTGGAGGACGCGCACCGGCGCTTTGCAAATTGCAGGCTCTTGTTCTGCAAATCTAGCCTTCGCCTTTGGACCCAGGGCTGGCGGTTGGAAGAAAGAAAGGAAAGGACTGGAAACCCCCACCCCCACCCCCAGTCCCTAACCAGTTGCATTTGGACTCAGGATTTGGCTGGGTTTGGGGACTGGCCAAATAGGAACCGCTCAGGCGCCCTCTGACCTAAGCTGTCTCCTCCTCCTCTTCCTCGTCCGGGATCTCTGAGATGAAGCTCCAGAGCTCTTGGTTCTGAGAAAGATGAACGGTCAGCCCCCCCATAAAGATCCTTCCACTAGGGTCCAGAGCGGCCTCTAGCCAGACCAGTCGGGTCTGAGTCGGGCACTGGAGCCATCCATCCACGGACAGCGCAGCCCTGCGCATCTTCCCCTTGCTGCCTTTTGGCCCTGAACCTTTTCATTCTGAGTTGATGGTTTTCAAGGAAGGGGTGCCTGCAGACTCTAACAAGCTTCCCCGTTGAGCACAAATGCAGGTTAATCCCCAAATACGCTCTCATTTTCTCTTTTAGCCATCTCCTCTCAACTTGCATCCAGCCCTATAAAAAAAATGTCAAAGTGCTTTTCCTTCTCCTGGCCATAAAAGAAAAACTTGGAGCGAATCGCTCCCCCGTTGCCGGTTAACATCCCCTCCAGGTATGGGCTGAAGTTTCTTGGTTGACATTTTCATTCCCCAATGCAGAACTTTTCAAAAAATACGAGGTATCCTCACAAGGAGAAGGCTATGTCGCCATAAATTCACAGCTATATGCTCTACTACTTCGATGCTTTGGAAAATTTAATGGCACAAGATTGCTCCCCAAATTCCTTTTGTCTCTCTCTTTTTTTTTTACACTTTTTTTTTGCCCTTCTGTGAATCTACTTTTCCTATCAGAGAATCTGCGGCAATTTAAAAGTTCACAAAGAGAGAAAGACAAGAAAACCAACTATTACTTCTTCATTTCCCAGAGCTTTTACTATCCAGACAAAATGACAATCAATGTCCCTTTGCGAGATAAGGCCTTGGGAAACTTAGCAGCCTTGCTCAAATGACTTCCTTTCTTTTGAGTTGCAGGCCACCACACTTACTGCGGCTCACAAATCAAGCTGCAAAAATTGCGCTACACACCTGAGATCCAGGGGAAAACAAGAGTTGGGAACTCCAGCTGGTGCTTTTGATTTACTCTGCCTGGTAGGATGGATGCCAGGGTGTTTTGATAAGGGGGGAAAGGAAGGAGTCAGCAGTTTGATTTGGAAACTCTTTTATTGCTGAATATGGTTGCAGGTTTCAACTAAAGAATGTGTTTCTGCTGGGGACATTAGCATGACATATCCATATGCATTAGCAGCTGCACCGTGTTATATCATCAGTTCCTGAGAGCATTTATCCCCCCCTTGTCTTTCTCAAAGGAAGTAGGTGAACAGCTTCTAGGAGAACCACATACACTTAAAAGATCTGGAATCTCTTTGTGCCCTTCCAGCCCTGTACTCCTAATTGGTCCATTCTAATCTGTTTGCTTTTGAGGTATTTGGAATAGGCCTCTCCCTAGTTACATTTATTTATGTATTTATTTATTTTAATTATAGTGGTTGGGAGGTCTAGAAAATATAAGAAAAGAGTGATCCAGACAAAGAGGCCTCAATCTGTCTGCAGAGAAAGCTGATGTTAATGCCCCTCAGTGATTTCCAGAGTAACTTGCTTTGACTGATGTTTTCCGAAGGCTCCTCTGTTCAGGGACTTGAGAGGAGTGAGACTGTGGAACTGAACAGCTAAACTTAGTTGCTGTGGTCTGCCTGAGAGTGTCCATCAGGACTGGCAACTGTTAGGGGGTGATTGTTTCTTTCTCAAACCTTAAATGAGTTCAAGAGCCATGCGCAATTACCACTGTCTAGTTCCCAGTGATATCCACTACAGTTCCCGTCTACTCCCACTCTCCTGAGCTTCACTGGTTTGTCAACAATGGAAGACATAGTGTCAAATGGAAATTAGGAAGAAACAGGCTCTGATTGATTTATGTCTTTTCAGTCCTACTCAAGATTTTTTTTCCTCAGAGAAAATTCACCAATTTGTAAGCAAATAGACTCAAAACAGAGGTATGTTTTGATAAGAATAATTCTCTATGATGGGTCAAACTTAATGTTTTAAAGAATTGTTTAAGAAGAATGCCCAGATTTTCAAAGTATAAATGTATTGAAGCTATATTTTATATTACAAAGTAATTCAAAATCTCATTTTCTCTCCCTCTCTCACACACATGCACGTATGCCTGCAAACTATCATATAAGGAATTGTGATGATCAGCGAACAAATAAACTGGGGACAGTATGGTATTCCCCTCATTTTTTGTAGTATTTTGGTCACTCATTTTTCAAAAGAAAAATGAATAATAATTACAGTAAAATGGTGCCTTCCATTTTCCTGTCAAATACATGGAAATAATATGCACTATTGTATAAATGTGCATGCACAATGACACATAAATATGCATGAGACTAAATAATAATCTATTTTTATGTCTTGTTTCCAGATGTTTGTAAATACCACTCATGCTTTGGTTTGACCTAACCCAAAAGAATCAAATTCTATTGAACTCTGGACATTTAAGTATTGTAGAAAAAAAAATCTCTTCTGCCCTTCATTGCAGGAAATATTTTTTTAATATCTTCAACTTTCATACAATATTTCAGTATAATGTGGATTAAAAAATAAACAGTTCCTTGATGTTCCATGATTAAGAAAAATTGAAGCAGCTGCGTGACCTCACTAAATTCATTATTCAGGGATGATTAGAACAGCTGATTGTTAGGACTGGTTAACTGAGTTTCTGAGTTAAGAACCAGGCCTTGAATCGATCTTATGGCTAATTGTTGAGTTAAGAACCAGATCCTGAATTGATTTTATGGCTAATTGTATCCATGATCAAGAGCTGCCTGAGATCTATCTCTTTTCCTTGGCCTGCCTGGGCCAGTAGATGACAGCCATGAGAGCCCCAAAGAATCTGCGCAATCGAGAGAATTATTTGTTTTCAAAGTGAGTATCTGCCTTGCAGCCTTCACTCCAGGAGAGAGGGAGGAGATTGTGTGTGTGGTTATTATCCAAATGAAATTCCACTGCAAGAGTTATAAGAGAGAAAGGGCAGGGAGCTATAATCCCCAATTGCAATTGTGTACAAGAGTCTAGATAGGATAAAGAGATCTTGGGGTCAGAGAGTTAGTACAGGATTTGAGTTACTTCCTTTCTTATCATGGACCCCAGTTTAATTCCCAGCATTGCATTTGCACCACCAGAAGTAAACCATGGGGCCAGAGAGAAAGCACAGTGGTAGACCTTTTGCCTTGAAAGTAGACAATGACAGACAGTGATTTGAATACCAGTAACCCAAATGGTCCCCCGTGCCTTCCAGGAGTGATTTCTGAGCACAGAGCCAGGAGTAATCCCCGAGAATAGCTGGGTGTGATCCAAAAACCAAAAACCAAAAAAAAAAAAAAAAAAAAAAAAGTGAACCGTGAGCACAGAGCCAAGAGCACTATTAGGTGTGGCTCCAAGCTTCCCTTCACCAGCCAAAAAAAAAAAAAATCTATGTATTGAAATATCATTTAAGACTTTCACAAAGCATGAAGCTAAGGAAATGAAGTAGAAATTATGGCAGTTACCTCACATGTGACTAATCCCAGTTCAATGCCTGGGATTTCCTGTTTACTGTCAGAGGTGACACTGAGAATGGAGGTAGAATTAGCTCCTGACACCCTTGAGTGTGATACCCAAAAACTCTTGATCTGTGTGCATGTACAGCTTTTATAAAGGAGATCCCACTGCTTCAGTATTTATTTATTCTATGATAAAATTGACAAATAAAAGAAATAATTTTGATTCACACTGAACGTTGTTCTAAGACCTTTGTGAATATTTTCATTGTAGCACTAAATTTTATAATGTGGAGGATCCTAAGGGATTACTTACTTGTTCATCTTGGTTCTGTTTATAGAATAATTCTGTTTCTTCCCTAAAGGCCTTCTTCTTCGCAGTTCCAAATAACAGAAGGACTTTATTTTTGTGAGGGCTCATAAATCTATTACTCACCTTCCAACCCTCCCTTCCATTGAAGAGCCTGTACAGGAATGGATACAGAGAATCAGAGCCCAGGGAGGAGAAAAATCCAGTGGCTCAGGAATGCCATCTGGGAAGGGAAAACTGGTCTGCAGGGGACAGGGACTAGACGAACAGTATGAACCAGCCAGAGACACTCTATTCTGGGAGAAAACCTGGAAGGAATCCTACACTTTTGTGAACATTATTTTTAGCTCTGCTTTGTCCTAACATGAATGTTATAAAGAAAAATAAAACTCTCACACTTCTGGTAGGAGGAACATAAAGTGAACCAATAAAATGCCAGAGCACTCTGGTTTTTACATTGTTTTGTTTGATAAGACAGATTGTCAGGCTAAGAATTTTACCGGAGCCTTGTGTGGGTGAGGGGGACAGCCAACTTCAGCCCCTCTCAAACCATACTGTCTGGATGTCTGAATTCAAGGATAAAAATCTTATGTATGTGGGTAGAAATCAGAATCTAGAGGTACAAGATCTTCAAGAAATGTCCCTTCATGGTAGGAAGCTTGCTACAAAGAAAGGGGAGTGTAGTTGGGACAGAAAAGAGACCACAATGAAAAGAAACAATGATAGTTGGAAATGATCACAATGGACAAGAACTGGGTGTTGAAAGGAGATAAAGTGATATGCATGAGACCCCCTCATTAACATTATTGCAAATCACAGAGTCTAAGATGAAAAAGGAAAGAGAAAAGAAAAATGTCTTCCCCAGAGGCAAGTGAGGGGGAGACGGCAGAGGGAAAAGGAACATGGGAAGAAATACACACTAGGAAGGGTGTTGAACATTTTATGACTAAAACTTAATCATGAACAATGTTATAACTGTATCTTATGGTGATTTAATGAAAAACTTATTTGAAAAAAACATAAAAAGAAAGGTAGAAACAAATGTCCTAACTACACTTTTAAGCACTCACTATCCTGGTTATGCTCCAGTTTCCTGTTAGCTGAGAAATGAGTTTCACTCTTAGTAGGAGATACTCAACCAAGTAGTAAAATCAACTTTGGGGGCTGGAGCAATGGCACAGCAGTAGGGCATTTGCCTTGCATGCGGTTTGATCCCCCAGCCTTCCAAATGCTCCCCCAAGCCAGGAGCAATTTCTGAGCCACATAGCCGGGAGTAAACACTTAGTGTCACCAGGTGTGGCCCCCAAATCAGAATAAATAAATAAATAAATAAATAAATAAATAAAATCAACTCCCTTATTAAGGACCAGATTCATAAACTGGTAAATTCTCTTGTACTCCAAGAATTATCTTTGGGAAGGTATAGACAAGAAATTGGCTTTTTAAATTTTCTTTAGTATTATTTTTTTCTTTCTGTGTAATTCTATCAGAATTTCAACAGGGGTTTCAAATCATTCAAAAAGGATCATTGGAGAATGATTGAATTTATGCTACAATAGCAATGATTTAGTGAAAGAGAAAAGTTAAAACAGTAGACCATTCTGCATGGCATTGAATGTAAATTTTCACTCCACACTACTTTCCCCCTCACTGTTGGAGGAAATCTTCATGATGAGCTTGAGGGGATACATGACTTTATGCTCCTCTTTCTTCTTTCCTCTGTTGTGTTATCAAGGGTGTATCAGAACAGATCTTTTCCAGGTACAAAGGCTCTTCACCATAACAGCTAAGCAACTTCAAGCTACCACATCTTCACTCTCCCAAGTTCATATCCCCATACAGCTTGGATCATCTAGGTTGCTCAATGAGGGCCACTTTCCAAGTGGTGCTTCCTCCAGTGGATTCTGCAAAGCTTGCTCAATGGACAAGTGGTGTAGCCTGACTTTGGGTCTCAGTGTCCCTGGATCCCTGCCTGCATATGAACTAGGGTTCTAAGTTTACTAGGAACTGGCCAAGAGAAAGAAACATTTCATAATCTGTTGGGAAGAAGGGTGAACAGATAGGGTATTTGGGGGGAAGAGAGAATGAGGAGAGAAGAAGGAGGAGGAGGGAAGGAGGAGGAGGGAAAGAGGAGGAGGAAGAAGAAGAAGAAGAAGGAGGAGGAGGAAGAGGAGAAATAAGAAGAAGTAGGAGGAAGAGGAAGAAGAAGGGGAGGAAAGGATGAATAAGAAGGACAGGGAGGAGTAAAAGGAGGAGAAGGAAGAAGAAAGAAGAAAGAGGAAGAGGGAAAAAAGAAGAAGGAGAAAGAAGAAAGAAGAGTAAAAAGAAGGAGAAGGAGGAAAGAGGAGGAGGAAGGAGGAGGAGGAAGAAGGACAGGGAGGAGTAAAAGGAGGAGAAAGAAGAAAGGGGAAAAAGGAAAAAGGAAGGATGAGAAGAAAGAAAAGAAGAAACAAGAAGAAAGGAAGAAGGAGGAGAAGAAGAAAGAAGGAGGAGGAGGAAGAGGAGAAAGAAGAGGAAGAAGAAGAAAAGAAGGAGGAGGTGGAGGAGGAGAAGAATAATAATAAGGAGGAGGAGAAGGAGAAAGAGGAGGAGGAGAAGGAGAATGAGGAGGAGGAGAGGAGGAGGAAGAAGAAAAGAAGAGGAAGAAGGAAGAAGAAAAGAAGAAGAATAGAAGAGGAAGGAAGAGGAGAAGGAGAAGGAGGAGAAGAAAGAGGAGAAGAAGGAAGAAGAACAGAAGAAGGAAGAAGAAAAGAAGAAAAGAAGAAAGAAGAAGAAGAAGAACAACAACAACAGCAGGTTGTTTGCCTTGCATGCAGTCAACCTGGTTTCCATATTTGGCACCACATATGGTTCCCCAAGCATGCAAGGAGTGATCCCTCAGTGCAAATAAGCCTTGAGCACTTTGAAATCCCCCGAAAAAGGAAGGAAAGGAGGAAGAAAAAGAATTTCTCTTCTTTCCTTTCTTGAGAAAATTCAAATTGCAGATTTAAACAGGGGCCAGTTCTTTTTGACTGCAGGCATTTGAAGCTCATCAAGTTACCTCAGACTCCTGAGATGTCAGTTTCAGGAACATGCATATGTTCATAAATGCATCCTCTAATTCTCAGTGGAATTTCACAGGGCAGCTTGCCTTGCACATGGCTGGCCTTGGTTGGATCCCCAGTAGTGCATCTTGTCTCCAAGCACCATTAGGAGTGATCCCTGGCACAGCAGTTAGCCCTGAGCACCTTCAAACTCAAAAATGAATGAATAAATAAATAAATAAATAAATAAATAAATAAAAATTAAAACTCCCAAGTTCCACCTCAGTCTTCCATTTTAAAAGAAAAGAAAAAGATGCTTTTTGCCTTTGTTGGGGGGAGTGGGCACACTGGGTGATGCTCAGGGGTTATTCCTATCTATGTGCTCAGAAATCACTCCTGGCTTGGGGGACCATAGAGATGCCAGGGGATCAAAGCATGGTCTGTCCTAGGGTTAATGCATTGGAGACAAATTCCCTACCGCTTGTACCACTACTCTGGCCCCTTTTCATTTTATTTATTTTTTGACTTTTAAACACAAGTAACTTGTGCTGGGACACAATGTTCCTCTGGTAATTAGGCATCAAAGCCATAATTGTTCTTGTCATCCATATACTTGGCCACAGTCGATATCTTTTTATCATCTACATTTTTAATCATGTATTAATAAACAAGAATTGTGTAGCTTATTGATGATTGAATTATATTATTGACCAGTCCACCCTTGTGCATCTGCCCTTGACAGTATAAGCAAGGTCAAAACGAAAAAGAGCAGGCCAGTTCTACCAGGATCTCAACTCTGTTGTCTCTCCTGAGAGATGATTCTAAGGAGAACGACTGCATTTTGAGATCATCAATGTGATAATTAACTGTGTCGAAAGACGAGACGATAAGCATGAAACTCAAGTTGTGCCATTGTGCTGGAATGTGCACCCTGTTTCTCCTTTTCTACATAGGGGTGATGACAGATGTGGAGCATTCAGGCAGATCTGGACAGCATGAAATAGTCTCACTGAAGCTCTAAGAAGCAAGTTCGTTCTCCTCAAGTGGAGAACCTCTGGGAATAGGGGTTTTACTTGACCGCTAACCAAGAAGTTGAGGAATTTCCCCTCTCTAGGCTAGACTCTCCAACCTCCATGCCTGCTCTGCCATGGCTCCTAGTTCTGGTGTGGGTGTGGTTCGAGAAGACTCCAAAGGGATGAACAGCCTCAGACAAAGTTCAAGAAGATCTCAGGACGATTCTGTTCAATTCAATGCATTTTTTGAGGATGACAGGTGCTTGAACTGTCCCCCCTTCCTTCTTACTTGACATCTCTAAAATTACCTCAGAAATCTCTCTTCTGGCAGCCACGGAGACCACCTCGAAGACCTTCTTGGCACACACAGCAAGCACTTACTTTACACTTTACCACTTACTTTACCACATCCCCAATCCCTGACTTTGGCTGTTTTTTTAGTCTGTATGATTTGTCCCCATTCAGTATCACTGCAGGTCAGAACACACAGAGTTCTCTTCTCAAGAAGATCTGTGACTCAAATCCAGTCTCCCCTCCTATCTCCATTTTGTCCTGGGTCATTATTATATGCACACTCAACCTGATTTAATTTTCTATCTGTCTGTGGAGTCAAACTCACCAAAGCTATTGTTTCAATCATTGCCTAAGAAAATAGATTATCTTTGAAGAATCACAGTAGCCTAAGATAAATCAGCTGTTACAAACTTCTTTCCTTTTATATATTATCTGTGACTTCCTGATGATACCTGATTATAAATTCCTTGGTAATCTTTCTCTCTACGCTCTCTCTCTCTCTCTCTGGTTTGCTTTGATTTGATGTAGAATTCAAGTTTTCCTATAGCTTGCTTTGGCTTTTCTTATTTGCTAGAGTTATATACTCAAAATACTGAATTTAGAAAAAGGACATTGGAAATACTTCTCAATTGCTCTTTTATAAATGAAGTTACTGATTTTTATTCAATGGCCTTTGGTCTTTGATTATTATTATTATTATTATTATTATTATTATTATTATTATTATTATTATTGGTTTTCGGGTCACACCCGGCAGTGCTCAGGGGTTACTCCTGGCTCCATGCTCAGAAATTACTCCTGGCAGGCACAGGAGACCATATGGGGCACCGGGATTCGAACCGATGACCTTTTGCATGAAAGGCAAACACCTTACCTCCATGCTATCTCCCGGGCCCCGGTCTTTGATTATTTTAGATTCTATGATCATTCAGTGATTTCACTTATTGATCCAGTTTTCTTTTTACCCTCAAAGTTTATTTGAGGCATCAAAGCTGATATTAAAAATATTAAAGGTACAAATTCAAAACCCTAGTGTCTTTTTGGGCTTTTAAGATAAGTTTACACATCAGATGTTATTTTTAAATCCACAGACTTGCTCAGTCACATAGAAGCAGCTTTCGAAAAAGCTGCTATTCCCTTTGACAAATGTCATTGAATCCCTTCAAACACTGGAGCTGATCACAAATGCATTTATTCAGGCTTAGTTTTAAATGAGTCACCTATTTGTAATTGATTTAACAAACAAAACTTCCCCAAAGCATGAAATAAATCCAACTCATGCATTCTAAGCAGTGAACCCCATTTTCTTAGATATTCTAAAATGATCTTCTATTCATGAATCTTAATGAATTACAGATGCTTTAAAGTCCTTTTTAATTTTATATATGGAGTGGTTAGCCTTCTTTTTGCCAAAGACCTTGTAGGTACCCTCAGTTTTAGGCCTTAGCAGACATATAGGGGGACTGTGAGCATCAACAAGAAGCACTGGATCTGCCCGGCTATGAGCCAGGACAGACCCTGCTTCATGGGCCTATTCAGACACAGACAGACAGGGTGGGTGACCTCTACTCTTGTTTCTAATATTAGGAGAGATTGTCTTGCATAAATACATTAAATTCCAGCATGTATACATGCCTTTCAAAAGAAGCTTCAAGGCAGCATCTTCCTTTTTTCCTTTTTAGCATTACTCAATGATTTTAGCATACTCAATGATTAGCATTGAGTAAGAAACTTATGTTTTTAAGACTGAGAATGTGGCTCATTGGTATAGCTCATTGCCTAGGCAAGCCTAAGTTCGTGGTTACTACATATACATACACACACATCACATATGTGCATGCACTCATGAATACACATACACAAATGTATTCATGCACATACACACACCTCAGAGTTATGCCAAGATAAAAATTCCTTTATTTTGGATTTGTTTTTCAGTCTTTAATAAGACCTGTATATTTATGTACTCACCAAATAAAACTAGATGGATCAGAAAGAAATTCAAATGGTTAGCATATTTGCCTCACATGCAGTTGACCAGGATTTGATCCCTGGTACCTAAGCTCCCCAAGCATAGAAGCCAGGAATTATTTCTGGGCATAGTCAGGAGTGATCCTTGAGTATAGAGCCAAGAGTGATCTTTGAGCACAGAGTCAGGATTGATTCCTGAGCACAGAATCAGGAGTGATCTCTGAGCACAAAACTAGGAGTAAATCCTGAGTACTGCTGA
The DNA here is from genome assembly GCA_004027635.1 of Crocidura indochinensis. Classification (NCBI taxonomy): domain Eukaryota; kingdom Metazoa; phylum Chordata; class Mammalia; order Eulipotyphla; family Soricidae; genus Crocidura; species Crocidura indochinensis. The sequence goes on along the minus strand of PVKC010034229.1, from coordinate 2,515 downwards.
GCATGCCCCAAAACAAAGCTATTAATTAAAAGCATAAAATAAAATCAGAGAACATCAAAATGTCTCTTAAATTCTATCTATACTTTGAAACTTTTCACTTGCCTTTGGGTTTATTTCTGCAGTCTGATGAAATGTGTTCATTTTCTGATATTAATATGCCAGTCATTACCTTAGGGGAGCCATGAAACAGAACAGTAATGTTCTTGCAATTTATCTTGGTCAACAATTATTTCAAAATAGACAGATTTAAAAAAAAGTCAGAGCCAGAGATATACACAGGGTTAGTGTTTTGTTCTATTTTTCTTTTGTTGTTGTTGTTGTTGTTGTTGTTGTTGTTGTTTACTTGCTTTGGGGTCACTTCTACCCCAAAAGGCATATTCCTGTCTCTGTATGGATTATTTCTGGTGGGTGTAAAAGACCTCCTGGATGCCTTGGATAGAAACAGGTTCAGTCATATGCAAGGCAAATTAAGTCTCTGATGGGCTTAGAGGACCAATAGGGTGCCTGGGATCAAACCAGTGTTGGCCACATGCAAGGCAAACACTCTCTTCACTGTACTATTGCTCTGGCCCCAAAATGTCTAAATTTAAAATAAACTTAAGTTCTCTTCCAGGGTAGCCCCACCTTTCTTGCCACCAATGTGTGAACATTGTATTGCCTGACAGCCTTGAGCAACATTTGGTATCATCCATTAAGATCAGATCGTTACATCTCTTCTAATGACTGGTATCATCATATTGCAGATTTGTGATTTCCTAGAGCTGAGAAAGTCTATCACTTTTCATATGTTGATTTTCTTGCTGTATATCCTCTTTGGTGAAGGTCTGTTTATACCTATTGCCCATTTCTCACCGTGCTTGTCCCTCACTTTACTATGCTTTGAGGGTCTTTTATAACTTGTTGACCAACTTATTGTAGAACCCATGATTTGCCAATAGTCTCTCCCAGTTCCAATTTGGAACAATTAATTTTGAGCTCAGTCCATGTGATGAAACAAGTGCTTCTGCTATGATGCAGTCATGTTGGATTTTGGAAATTGAGAACCTAATATTTGAAATCAGCTCATTTTGTTTCCAACATGCAAATAATGGAGTCTTGCTTTTCTGAGCTCCTAAAGTAAGAATTGAAGTTCTGGGATCTCCCCCTTTACATTTTTTCAATGGATTCTGTCTTTCTGGAGGAAGCAAACCCTTAAATCACCCAGTAGCTATCTTAGAGGCACAGAGAGCTGAGTTCCGTGAGAAGATGGGGCAATTTCATTGACCTGAATTCATAATTAGCTGCAGCCTGAGCACCGTGTCCGACAGATTCTTGGACAGAATCTTCAAGATTGAATTGTTTCAGATCATGAAAAAACACTTCCCTGTTTCCTCCCATACATCACTTCAGAGCAGGTCATGCCATCGTCTTAATTATGTGCCACGTTAGGTCTATAGACCCATCAGGGTCCAACCAAAGGTAAGAAAAAGACTGAGTTGCTTATTCATTCTGGGGGCACCCCACCTCTCCAAAGCTTCCCTGACTCACACAGCTGGAGGAAACACAGTGATACCCTCCTGCTTGTCTTGCTTCAGACACCTGTCTCTGAAGTAGGTGATGGGACATTTTCCTTCCCCCTAGGGGAGTGAAAAAAAGTTATTTGTCCAAATGCTAAAAATATTTTGAAATCCCTTTTGGAGTTCAAGGCACTCACATAACTGGTTTGGCTCCTTGGAGCCTCTTAAAGGTCACCTGGGTGGTTATTTGCATTCATGGTGCTATCAACAAATATAAATTAAGCCACCTGCAAGGAGAGGAACTTTAAATTTAGGCAAAGGGTAGAGACGGGGCCCCAAGGATCCATTTGCACTAAATGAGGCTATAAAAACGAAACATGATCTAAGCATTCTCCTGCCCTCCAAAACAAGGCTCAAGATGACAGGAGAGCCAAGAAAACAAGCTTCCCAGAAGAAAGGAAAGATGGGGTAAATTCATCAACTCCATGTTTCTTAATGGGACAAAGCCCCAAAAATTCAGGCTTTGAATTAAACAAGGGTCTGATGCATGGCTTTTGTTTGTATTTCTTAGATTTGACTCTCTCTATGTCTCTTTATCTCTGTCTCTGTCTCTCTGTCTCTCTCACTCCCCCTCCTAAGACACAGGCACATAAAACATAGGCATATACACAATCACACATGCATACATGCATACACATGCATACACACACCATTATCATAGTAAAATCTCATTTCTTTGAAGCCTAGGCAGGAAGCACAGTCCCCTAAAAACCATGAAATAAAAGCCTCCTAATGGTCACCACTTAGCTCTCTTCCAGGAGGCAGAAGTTTGGTGGGAAATAAATACAGGCTAGGATGAAGCATTGTTCTGTGATGGTCCTGTAGTTAATTCAACGGAAATAGCCCAAGCAGATCTCATGGGTATAGTGGCTGGGGTTTGAATGAGACAGGTTGTCTGTGTGGGAAAGTGAGTGGGGTGCAGGGGGGTAGAGAAAGAACAAGATTAGAAATAGGGATAG
>PVKC010034228.1:0-13783 GCA_004027635.1 Crocidura indochinensis | reverse complement strand
GGTTCCCTGAACACTGCTGGGAGTAGTTCCTGAGTGCAGAGTCAGGAGTAAGCCCTATCATCACCAGGTGAGCAACCCAAAACCAAATAAAAAAATTAATAATAGCAGTTTTCTAGTTTTGGGGTATTTTGTTTTTTATTTAATCATTTATTGCCTCTGCATTGTTGATAAATCTTTTGTGTTACTAAATAGCATTTCAAAAGACATTCATATGTCTCACATACTGTTCATAACACATTGACCTCCCATCATTTCATTTTATCTCTGAGGGTACGGGGGCTCCCCAACATATTCATATAGGCATCCCCAAGATGGTCACTATGACATATATGTTCTGTGGGTTTTGTTTGGAGGCCACACCTGACAATCCTTCGGGGCTACTCCCAGCTCCTTGCTTGGGGGTTACTACCACTGGTATGAGGGGGGAAACCTTTCGGTGCTGGGGTTGAACTTGGGCCTCAAACATGCAACATCTACATGCATCTACTTGCTGAGTTTTCTCCCATCCCATGTCCTGGAGGAATGATTTTGAGCTCAGTTCAAAATAAGAAACCATTACTACATAAGGAACCATTACTGTTTTCTGGACTGCTAGTTGAAGACAATGAACATTGGCACTGGAATTCATTTTTTTTTCCTTACCAGTAGGGACATTTGAATCAGAGAAAATGTTTATATGGCAGGAGAATCATCTAAACAGATAACCTACTCTTTGTCATGCTACTGCCCTTCCTTTCCTCATGAAGCCTAGGTTCCCAGTCCACCCCTTGGCACAGCCACATTCTGTCCCATTGGCTTAGGAATCCACATCTCTGTGGAGTCCTGGATGTATGTGATGACATGCTATTTCTTCTTATTAATTTGATGTGAACTGGATTGTTTTTACCGGCTCAGCATCCAGACAGGAGGAGGGACATTTTTTTTCCTCCCTGAGACTCCAGAGTAGCATGTTACCCCTTTGGTAGACTTTTTTTTCTGTGTGGGGAGAGGGGATTGTCAATTGTGGAAGCCTTTAGTAAGGATAGATAATAAGTCCTATATTTTTTCATCATAAAAGCATAAAAGAAGGGCCAGAGAAATAATTCAGAGGGTAAGGTACTTGTCTTGCCTGCCACCGACTTGGGCTCAATCCCTGGTACCCCCTATAGGCCCCCGAGCATTTCTAGGAGTGATTCCTGAACAAAGAACTAGGAATAAGCCCTGGGCATTACTGAGTGTGTTCCCCAAATCAATAAATTTTTACCCAGATTAGGGCTTGGCAAGTTACTCAAAGGGCTGGGCACATGCTTTGTAATCAGGAGCCCAGGTTTTTTTTGTTTTTGATTCTTTTTCCCAACAAAACCTCAATTTTATTTAAAAAAAAAAAGCTATAAGGGAAAAGGTAGAATTAAGTACTACTTTATTTGGAGGACAATAACAGAGAAAAGATGATGTTTCCCTTTTTTCAACTTTTATTTTTGATTTTTAAATAAATTCTGTAATTGAATCACTAATGACATATGTAGTTATAAAGTTGTTCATGATTGAGTTTCAGTGTTACAATGTTCAACACCCTCCCTTCACCAATGCACAATTCCAGCCATCAATGACCCCATTTCCTTCCTTCCCTCCAATATGGCAGATATCTCTCTCTTTCTTGCTCTCTCTCTTTTCTCTCTCATCCTTTTTTTCTTTTATACACTGTGCTTTATGATGTTATTATTGAATGGGGTATCATGCCTATCACTTTTCTTCCTTTGAGCACCAAGTTCTTGTCCAGAGTTACCATTTCCAACTAATTATTATTGTCACAGTGGTCCCTTCTCTACCCTAACTGCACTCACCCACTCTTTGTGACAAGCTTCCTACCATGGACTGGTCAGGAGGCCCTGGTTTGATCTCCAGTATTAGATGATCCCACAGCACTGCTGAGAATGACCCCTGCACATTGAGCTTAGAGTGACCCTCCAATCCTGTCTTGTTTGTTAGGCTCCCCCAAACAAAAGCAAAACAGAATAGACTTTGAGGTTTAAAATTTGAACCAATATAGCGCTATTATCATTTTGAAGGACTAGAGAGATAGTGCAGGGGTTTAAGGCACTTGCCTTGCAATTTGATCCCTGGCACTGTGGTAGTTCACAAAGTACTAGTAGGTGGTCACAGACAGCCCCTAAATCCCTAAATAAAAAAAATAAAAGGACTCATTATTATGTGAAAGAGCTTTATGACTTAAGAGATAAGACATACTGCATACAAAAAAGTCCACAAAATATAACTAGAATAATTCTAAAGTTATTTTTGACTCACGCTTTATTTTGTGTGGCTGGAGATTTTAGTCTATATTCGGGAAAAGAAAAAATATTAACACCACTCCCATCTCCCATATATCTATCGCAAGTTAGGAAAAATGATATTACTTTTTGTAGTTAGCACTCCTCGAACTGAAAATTAGCTCATTCATGCGGTTTATTTTTAATTCACTTGATTTTACGCAAAATTGTTTTCCTGCAGACTAAAGCCAAGCTTTTCTTGCAAAACAGCATCACTCAGACACTGCGAACTCGGCGTTCCACTCCACCCCAGAGTTTTGTCTTTGATCTGAGCCGTAGAAAATGGTTTCCAGTGAAGAAGATTTGCTCATCAAGCCTTTTGAAGAAAAACCGCCGCATCTTTCTGGATGAACAGTGAGTTTTAATGAGTTGATGGTCTTGGGTTTGGTGAAACTCTGGAAAGGAGATTGGAACAGAGGAGAGCATCCCTTGCTTCTTCTCCATCTGAACAGAAGATAGGCTGTGTCCAAAGAGCCAGAGACATGCAGATTTTTTTTGAATAGAAGGCAAGTAAAAAAACAACAACAACAAAAACAAAACAACAAAAAAACAACAAAAAAACCCCAGAATTCGAGAATGACATTTTGGTCAATTATCTCTCTAAAACTAAGAAATGAATCCTCTTGGTGGACATTTGTCTACACTGTCTCAAACTTGTCAGGGTTTGGGATGCAGAGAAAGCCAGATAAATGCATTCTGTCTATTTCCTTAGTGATTGGGCTTGGGGACACTCCCCCAAGTACTGGGGCCACACACCTCCAGACTGCAAAGCATATGTTTGTCCTGTTTGAGTTATTTTCTTCCAACTCAAAATTTCTTTTTTATTTTATTAATTTACTTTGGGTTTGGGGCCACACTCAGAGATGCTCAGGAATTGCTCCTGGCAGACTCAGCAATCCAGATGGGTGCCTGGGATTGAACCTAAATCAGCCACATGTAAGGCAAGCACCCTATCTATTGTTCTATCTCTCTAGCCCTAAATTCCTTCTTTTATATCCAGTGCAGTGCTCTGTCCTTTCTTCCCAAGTTTCATTCTAATTTTCTAGAAACCACACAGAAACAACTAGAATGATGGCACCATTTTTCTCTATATAGGCTTCCATGAGCACATAATTCAAACCTGTCTTTCTTCGTGTTAAGCTCTTTTGTATCAATATTTAGTGAATTTCCAGCCTATGGTCCTAGAATAGTAAAAGAACATTAATTTCTTCCCCAACTTTTTTATTTATTTTTTTGTTTGTTTTTGAGTCACACCCAATGACGCTCAGTGGTTATTCCTGGCTATGCGCTCAAAAATCACTCCTGACTTGGGGGACGCTATGGGATCAAACCGTGGTCTGTCCTAGGTCCTAAACCGTGGTCTGTCCTAGGTCCTAAGCTCGCCCTACAGCTTGTGCCACCGCTCCGGCCCCTCTTCCCCAACTTTTATCCAAATAACTCTTAGGGTTGTGTGAGCATCGTATGTGTTGTGTATACATGTATGTTGTATGCTGTACATGGTGTGTATTGTGTGTCTGATACATATGTGTGCTATATTGTATATATGTGTTTTATATATATGTATATATATATGTTGTGTCTGTGTGAAATTGGGTCACATGTGACAGTGCCTGAGGGCTACTCCCAACACAATGCTAGTGGTGCTGGGGACCTAACCCAGGGCATTCAATCCTTTGAACTTTTCCTTCTAAGTCAGATATTTTACTCTGAAACGCTCCATTATTTCCAATCTGTCACCCCCCCAGAGGACCCTGGTCAGTAGACTAACACAGACTTGTAAAGGTTGATCTTGAATTTCAGCACCTGGGGGGTTGAAAAATGTGGATCCAGTGGGGGAGGGGTAAGTGGAAGCATTTACAATTTACCGATATTCAGGACTCACCCCTCATCCTTTTCTTCAGTCTCTGGCAGTGGAGGGGAACCATATGAATGATTCTGGGTAGCAGAATGGAGCAGATGACCCCAAGACCCCCACTTTCTTCTGCATTAGAGGCTTTACCTTCATGGCAGAGCTACAGAAACTTGCACCCTAAATCCCAGGATACATGGAACTCCCAACAATTTGTCCTGAAGGGGAGCACAGCTTTTAAGGTTATACTGTGAACCTCTAGATAGAAGATGGGCATCCACCCAGCTGCCTGCCCTCTGTTGGCCCAGAAACCAAATACTCATTTATTTGTTTGAATTTTGTTGGGGGTGGGGCACACTCAGTATGCTGGAGATCACCTGCAGTGATCAGGAAGTCATGTGGTATTGGGGATTGAATCAAGGACTTCTGCCTGCAAAGCATGTGCCCAACCCTTCACTATCACTCCAAGTAACTTGTTCTTTCAAAAAGTTCTTTTTGTTTTATTTTGTTTTGGGTTACATTAGTGGTGCTCAGGGGTTATTCCTGGCTCTGCATTCAGAAATCACTCCTGCTGGCTTGAGGAACCATATGGGATGCTGCAGATTGAACTGGGTCTATCCCAGGTTGGCCTCGTGCAAGGCAAATGCCCTACCACTGTGCTATCAGTCTAGCCCCCAAATATGTGTTTTTTTTTCTTTTGGGGCCACACCTTGTGATGCTCAGGGGTCACTCCTGACTATGCATTCAGAAATTGCTCCTGGTTCATGGGGCCATATGGGATGCTGGAGATCAAACCGAGATCCGTCCTGGATCATAAAGTGTTCTTTTTTGGGGGGCCACACTCATTGACACTCAGGGGTTACTCCTGGCTATGAGCTCATAAATCACTCCTGCTTGGGGGACCATATGGGACGCTGAGGGATCAAATTGTGCATGCTACTACTTGTGCCACTGCTCCGGCCCCCAAACATGTGCTCTTAATGGTGCAAAACCTTGGCCTAGTCCCTAGGGAGATACTTTTTGGTCAATGATCAGACATACTTTTTGTGATACAGATAGATCTGGTGGGTAGCTTAGACTCTCTCAGTGTCCAGAAAGATCTTTATAAAGGTTTCACAAGCTAATGGTATACCTTTGTTCAGAAATTTGAGAAACACACATCATTGAAGGAAACAGGGTTCATCCGGATAATCATGGTGAGATATTTGCTTTGTGCCTTTCTCATATGTCAGACCTTTCCACACACATTCCCTCCCTTCGTTGCTCAGGCAATGTATGTATAGCTGTATGCAGGAGGACTCAGACCCTCCAATACCATACATCTGCTTTGCCTCATACTCTCACTATTTGAAAACTTGACTACTTTGAGCTCCTACTATGGAGGGTGACCTTAGAGTCCCATAAATAGACTTGCAAGGAGACAATAACTTGACAAAATTTCAGGTACACAAAATTTCAGGCAGAAAACTCTAGGATCTTCTTCTGAGCTGGGGTAGGCAGCCTCTTCTTGGCCCTGAACTGCCAGGAGTCCCAATAACCACACCCACTTCAACCAGGCACCAACATGTAATCAGCCCAGCTTCACATCTACATGAATAATCTTGGGGGGGGGGGTTTGCAAACCAAGCCACTGAAACTCATGGTTATGCCAATTTTTAGGTTAAAAAACTCCGAAGGTTTCTTAAGATTGGGCAGGCTCAGTCTTTGTCTTGGTGAAGCCCCAGCAGCTGTACCCACATCCCACAGTTACTGCCATACAAATGGCTCAACTGCACTGCTTCACAACTAATCTCTGAAGATAAGCCAAGGTAATAAAACTAACTCCCAGGTACACAGGCCCTGGAGTTCCTGGAATGCATGGCACATATGTTGTCATACAACATTTCCAAATTCCACAATACTGATATCCCAGTAAGAGCACAAAAAATCAGATGGGAAAGTTGTATAGAAGCCAAATAAGTTCAATAAGTAAAAAAAAAAACAACAAAAAACAAACAAAAAACAGTAACACAGGTCCAACTAGCAACAAATAAATCAATAATAATAAAGTCGTTGTGGGATATAACAATTTCACAAAAATTTTTTACTGAACTATTTTTGATTATTCCATTTCATTGAAACAAAGCAATATAATAAAGCAAATAATTTTTCAGAAGAGGCACCACATGTACCAATGTTCTGGTGATAGGCTCTGCACTCTCAATCGAGTTCAAGAAGGCCCAAAGGATGGAGTGTGCTTCTGGAGGAATTAATGTGCTCCTAAATAAATAAATGTGCTCCCAAGAAATGAGTTTGTGTACCTCCTGATTCCCTAACCTCTCCTTTTGAGATGCTAATCCCACCTGGAGAATCAGACCCACCCTCACCTGGGATGGGGTGGGCTATTTTAGATAAAGAAAGAGTCTGCCTGGGGGGAGGCAGGAGAAGCAGAAAAAGGCCGAGAGAGCCAGAAGAGAAGCTGTGAGAACCTGCTCAGAAAGAAAGCTTAGCAGAGAAGCAGCCTGGGAGACAGACAGAGCTCCTGAGAGAGACATGAGTTAGGCAAACATGGTGCAGAGACTCATGGTGGAGAAAAGCTGTGGGGGAATAAAGTGAGCTTACTTCAACAACAACAACAACAACAACAAAATTATTTTGTGTCTGCCAAAGGGGCAGGCTTAGGGTAGTGGGTGGAAAAGTGGAGGGAAAAAACGGTGGAGGGAAGCTCTCACTGGTGCTGAGATTAGTGTTGGGACACTGAATGCCTGAAACAACTGCATGAACAACTTTTAAAACCACAATGTTTAAAAAATAACCCGAAAAGGCTGTGATAATTGTTATTTTTTTGGGGGGGGGCCACACCTGGTGACGCTCAGGGGTTACTCCTGGCTATTCGCTCAGAAGTCGCTCCTGGCAGGCACGGGGGACCATATGGGGAACCGGGGGATTGAACCGCCGTCCATCCTAGGTTAGCGCAGGCAAGGCAGGCACCTTACCTCCCGCGCCACCGCCCGCCCCACCCTGTGATAATTGTTAAAGTGGCATAAAACTGAAGGTGAAATTCAGTTCTGGAATGTTCTGCATGCAAGAAGCCCAGAGTTCAATTCCCAGTACCACAATTTTCGCCGGGTACCTATAAAAATTAAAAAAAAATTTTTTCTAAGATAGGCAAAAATTTTTTTCTGTGGGATAATAATTTATTTTTTTCCTTTTGTTTTGGGACCACAAAAACAACAATATTCAGGGGTTATGCCTCTCAGTTCTTGGAGGATTATATGGGATTCCAAGGATTGAACCAGGTAGGTTGTATGCAAGGCAAGTACTTTAGCCATTATACTATCTCTCCTACCCCCAACTTTGGGTAAGTTTCTTTTCTGGGGATCCCAGACACTACTGAGAACCTTACCAGAAAAAATGCATAGTTTGTAATGGATTTGTACATGTCTCCATACTAGCCATGTGTCAAGGAGTCTAAGAAAGACAGAGAAAGATAAATTCTGAAAAACCCCGATTTTAGGTGGCGCCTGAAAAAGCCACATCAGAAAGGCAGGAAGGAGACACTGGTCTGAGAATTGATTTCCTGTTAGAAGAGGGATCTTAGTTCTTGGGGCCTGATGTATCCCCAAGGCTGTAGTTAACAGTTCTGGACCACTGCCTTAGAAGTTGCTGAAAGGGTAGATCTTTTGTTGCTGTTTAGCTTTGCTCTTATTTCATTATTTTTATGTGTGGGGGCATTCCTAATAAATTGGTTATTATTTCCAATGTTGAGCAATCTTTCCAGCCCTGGTTTACTTTGACTTTAAATCTCATTTCTTTGGTTCAAAGAGGTAGTTTAGGAGTTAAGGCTCTTGTCTTGCATGGGGCTGACCCCAGGTTCAACTTCTCTACTACTTTGATTTCTTCAGCTCTGTATACACTAGATGTATACAAATATATATATTTGTGTGTATATATAATCTCTATATAATCTATAAGTCTATCACTTATGCCTATATATAACTCTTACCTATATATCATTTATTTAGGTCTAGAAAACTAAGAGAGCATGATATCCTGATGGGCAAGAAGTCTATGTCCCCAGGCATATGATCAAGGTCAAAAATGGAACATCCAGGGCCTGGGAGATAGCATGGAGGTAAGGCGTTTGCCTTTCATGCAGAAGGTCATCGGTTCGAATCCCGGTGCCCCATATGGTCTCCCGTGCCTGCCAGGAGCAATTTCTGAGCATGGAGCCAGGAGTAACCCCTGAGCACTGCCGGGTGTGACCCAAAAAAACAAACAAAAAAAAAATGGAACATCCAAACCCTCAAGGTCAGACAGGAGAAAATCTCATGTACCTGGAGCTTGGAGCCCTTGGGATCAGGAAACAGGCATAGAGTGTGAAGAAAACTTGGTTTCCCAAAGCCTTTGGGCCAAAGGCAAGACTGATGAGGGCAAGGTAGGAATTTTGGGTCTGTTCTGGGCAAAGAGAAGGCCAGGTGGGGTTGAGGGGAGCCACAGGATAGGGAATCCACCAAGCTGTGCCCAGAACCATGCACCACTCCTCAACAGGAAGTCTGAGGCACCTGAGATTGGGGCTCAGTCAGGGGGGTCTCAGGCTCCTGGAAGAGTCCAGAAGGCTGAGAGAGAAGAGACCGATTTATCATGAGACATGGAAGGGTGGAAGAGGGAGGGAGAAATGGTGCTGGGGAAGGAGTTGGGCAGTTGATCTACCCACACCCCTCTTCAGTCTCTGACCCCACTCTTCTCTGCTGAGTTCCCTGCACTCCAGCACCCTGCGCTGACTTCATGAGGACCAGCAGGACTGAACCGGGGTGCATGCAGGACTGCATGAAGAAGGCCTTGTGCTGCTGTATCTCTTGACCCCTGTTCTCCTTCCTCCCTCTTGTCTTTCTCCATGCCAGGCCCTCCTTCCCTCCTGGGGCATCACCACTGGCACAGCCACCATATAGCCTGCCATGTCCATGTACCATGTATAGGTCAATGGGTCAGAGAGAAGCGCTGGACAAAGTTGGAAAGGAAGCTGTTGGCATCTGTCAGGGGTCCCGTGGCAGACAAGGGAACCGGACTGAAAGGGTAGATCTCTGATGGTCTCAGTAGCCTGAGCGAGAATAAAGGGAGCCATGGGAAGTGGCATGGCAGACTCAGGGGGTGATGGTTTTGTAGAGGTGAGTGGACTGGCCTTTTTTTCATGCAGCTCATGTCCCTGCTGTGCTGCCCATCATAGCTCCCTGTCTGTCAGTCATCAGCTGTCTCACCCAACACAGCCTCTCCTGTTCTCAACAATTTTGCTTTCCTCCATTGCCCATCAGCCCCATCCCTTCCTGCGACGTGCCATCTACCCACGTCAGGCCCCGTCTGCTCCCAGCCAGACAATGTAGCAGCTGCTGTTCCTTCTGGAACTGGTGCCACAGCCCGAGGACACCAAGAGAACAGTTATGACTCACTCCGGACCAGTGTGTGACCAAGCAGTGGATGGCAAAGGGAGGGCAGGGAATGTCTATGCAACCATACTAGCGGCAGCAAAAGCAGCAAAACTACCTCACATGGCTTTTCAGGTAGGACCAGATATCAAGCATTCCAAAGGGCCTCATTGAGGGAAATCAAAGAAAAATCATTTTTAACAGGCAGCAAAAGTTGACTAACTTGTTACAAGTCTTGACCAAGGGGCCGAAGCAATAGCACTATGGGTAGGGCATTTGCCTTGCGCATGGCCAACCTGTGTTCAATCCCTGGCCTCCCATATGATCTCCTGAACTTGCTAGGAGTAATTTCTGAGTATAGAACAAGGAATAACCTCTGAGTGCAGCTGTGCATGACCTAAAAACCAAAAGGAAAATAAATAAATACATATATAAATACATATATAAATAAATACATATATAAATACATATATAAACCTTGGCCAAGAAACATACATGCAATTAATTGGTTGGAGCACGGATGCTGATACAGGAGGCCTGGATTTCTTTCCTAGTGCCACACAGTCATCCCAGCTATCACCAAGCATCAGGCCAGGAGTAGCCTTAGATACTGCTATCTCTGGCCCCCAAACAAAAACCAAAGCACATAAAAATGGGTGGCAGGAAGGGATTCATTACTGTGGCTCCCCGCAACTGAGAAAGTGATTGATCCGCCATTGCTGGCTAAAACGGTTACCTGGTGGCTAGAATGCAATGCCAACTTCCAGTTGAACACGAAAAGAATGATTGATTAGGTGCAAGCATATGAAATATCTCCAAGCTTCCATGCTCAGGCATCATTTTCAAACAAAGGAATGTGAAGGGAAAAGGCCCCTTCATTTCAAAAGGTACCCAACCACCCACCACCACCTGGTGCCCACGTCTGCCTTCCTGCCACTGGAGGTTGCTGAGGAAGGAAAGTGCCCTGGGAGAGGGTGTGGGGGAGTTCATTGGACATGCTGTGCTGACTATTTGAAAACAACTTGCTCCCAAAGCCCTTTAGAAACCAGTAATCCTATTAGCCTGGCTTCTGGAACAGTTACCTGCCTGCAGAAAAACATAATTACAATTGTCAGCCGGCAAATAATTGCTCCGGTTGGTAAATGAATGGTAGATCTCGGGGAGGAAGCACAGTTCCTAAGTGAGGCAGTTCAGCTCAGAGTCTCTGAGCTGCAGCTGCTGACAAATTGGGCCTTTGATCTCAACCAAAGAGTGAGGGTGAATGGAACCAGGGAGTGTCCAGGTCCTTTCATGAGCACCTGAGCAGTTTGCAGGTTTCAAGGATTTTGCCATTGCCTGCATCATAAAAGCCTGTTTGTCATTCTTTCCTCTTTCTTCCTTTTTCTTTCTTTTTTCTTTCTTCTCTCTTTTTCTTCTTTCCTTCCTTCCTTCTTTTTCTTTCTCCTTTCTTCCTTCCTTCCTTCCTTTCTTCCTTCTTCCTTCCTTCCTTCCTTCCTTCCTTCCTTTCTCTTTCTTTCTTTCTTTCTTTCTTTCTTTCTTTCTTTCTTTCTTTCTTTCTTTCTTTCTTTCTTTCTTTCTTTCTTTCTTTCTTTCTTTCTTTCTTTCTTTCTTCCTTCCTTTCTTCTTTCTCTCTCTTTTCTTCTTTCTCTCTTTCTCTTTCTTTCTCTCTCTTTCTTTTCTTTCCTTTCTTAGGAGCCACAGTTAGCAATAATCAGGACTTACTCCTGGCTCTATGCTCAGGGATCACTCTTGACAGTGTTCAGATCACCTTATGTGATGCCCAATATTGACCACATGCAAGGCAAGATTTTTCACCCCTGTACCCAGCTTTTCGTCTGGCTCCAGCTCCGACTCATTGCCTGTGCTTGCTACACTTACATGAACCTTGTGGGCAGGAATCCCTATGCCCAAGCTGGGACCTATATCTAGACTGTTTCCAACGGTGGGCATGGGAAAAGTTTGGCAAAGGCTGCATGAAGATTTCAGCCAGCTAGAGCAATGCCTTGCTCTTAGTGCTCAAAGTCCCAGTGCTCGCTACTCTTCAGAGTTCCCATTCTACCTCCCTAAACTCCGCTTGGATTTACAACCAACATCACTGACAACTGGAAGAATTGGGAGCAGCAGGACTGGCTGGGGCTGTGTGGAGAACAGTTAACATTCCTCACCTTGCCACAAATCAGGCCACCTTGGACCAACTCTGAATTTCCACTCCTTTGTTTCAGCACCAACTGGTTTAAGGAGGGGAGAGAGCTGTCAGGAAGTGACAATCTCCCACTGGGAATTGTCATCTGTGTTTGAAGCTCGGTGTGGTGTGAGCAGGTGGATTGTAGGCTAGCAACTTTGACAGTTTGGAGGAGCTCTCTGGAGTTTAGCTAAAGGTAGTTACAGGGCTCTGGCCGGAAGATGTGGCTAGATCTCAAGGGAAACTTGTGCATTGGGAATGGAGAGGATGGATGGTTAGATGGAGGCCTGCCTCCATGGGAGCTCTGGGCTAGACGCGGGACTATGCATTTGCCAACCCTTGACACAAATCAGAACTCAGGGCCGGAACTCAGAACATTAGGGAGCACTATTTTTTTGGAGGGCTTTTGGGCCACACTGGGTGATGCTCAGGGGTTACTCCTGGCTATTCTCTAAGAAATCGCTCCTGGCTTGGGGGACCATATGGAACGCCGGGGGATCAAACTTCGGTCAGTCCTAGGCTAGCGCGGGCAAGGCAGACACCTTACCACTTGCACCACTGCTCGGGCCCCAGCACTATTTTTTGTTGTTGTTGTTTGTATTTTTCTCATTTTTCTTTGGGGAGGGGGGGTGTTTGATTGATTGGTTGGCTATTTTTTAATAAAATCACTGTGAGAGACAGAGTTACAAAGTTGTTGATTTGAGTTGGGTCATACAATGTTCCTTTCACCAGTGTTCATTTCTTGCCAATATTGGGGAGCATTCTTGACCCCAGAAAGAGCAAACTCTACTTGCTGAGCCTTGAGCTTGCAGCTTGGTTCAGTAACATCTAATTAGGCAACTCACATCTGCCTGCAAAAGAGCAAACACGGCAAGTCTACACAGCCTGGTCCTTGTTAGTGATGTCTTAGCCCCACATTTAATACTAACTCTTTGGGGGTGGGGAGATAGATCAGAGGGCTGAGTGCCAGCTTTGCATATGGGGGTTCAATCCCTGGCACCCCACAGTCCCCTGACTCCTAACAGGAACAACCTCTCCAATACCAAACTGAGAGTGTCCCCAGCACCACTCAGTAACCAAACCAAACAAAACAACACAAAACAAAAACAAAAACAACAATCAAAAGAAAGGGACTCATTATCTGAAACATCTTGCTTAGTGCAGACTCTGCTCCACAGAGCCCTACAGTGTTGGTTTAGAAGCGTTACTAAGCAGCCCAGAATTCTTTCCTACATAATTATGCCAGGGCTTCACTGCAAAGGTAACAGTAATTAAACAAAGGCCCAAGATGACTACTGATTATTAATGCAAGGTATATTTTATTTCTTTCTCCTCTGATTTACTTCATTATCTTATCTATGAAAAGTATTACAGAAAGTTGCTTATTTTCCATGGACCAAAACCTTGACAGCTGACTCTGAGATTAAACTGCTCGGCCTCTGTAATGCTTTTTATTTTAATAACCATGTTGAATGCACGGGAGATGCAGAAAGAAAGTACAGGGTGCAGGGTGCTTGCCTGGCACTCAGCTGACTGCAGTTTCATCCTAGCACAGCTGACCCCAGTTTCATCCCTTAACACCATGTAAGGGTTCACAAATACTACCAGCAGTGACCCCGTGTGTATAAAGCCAGGAGTAAGCTCTGAGCCCAACTCTCCTATGTCCCCTCAAAACAAACTGATGCAAGCACTAAGGGAGTAACTCACTTGCTCTTTAAAAGTGGGGGGTCACCCAGGGCAGAAAGTAAAGTGCTTGGCTTCAGAAGTACTGGGGAAGTACACAGTGTTGGGTCTTGACCAGGGCTGTGCTTATTATCCTAGGCATCTGCTCTACCACTGGAGCTATTTCTCTGATACAATCCACTTTCCTTTTTATTTGTTTGTTTGTGTATGCATATAAAATGCTCAGGGACCTGGGAGGGGGGTAACTTCCTGTGGGATTCAGTCAGTTGGACTTGATGGTTCAAAGCTCTGCTTTGGACACAGCAATGCTCAGGGCTTTGGAACTGGTATGTGCACTCCTCACCCTTGACTCCAATCC
>PVKC010034227.1:0-13751 GCA_004027635.1 Crocidura indochinensis | reverse complement strand
AGAGAGAGGGAGGGAGGGAGAGAAAGAGAGAGAAAAAGAGAGAGAGAATCTGCAGTGGGTCTGCATGTACAGAAGTGTGCTGGAGAGACGACAAATACTGAGAACCAGTGGCCACATCCCACAGGAGACCTTGTCCCTGCCCTCACATCCTTCTGCCCCTGGGGACTCCTGCCTGAGGTTCTCTGATACCCCCGGGACAGACCCAGGCAGTGCCCCAAGAAGCCATGTACTCCCCAAAGCAGGGGCCAAGGACAGGGCGACTTGCCTGCCCCTGCCCCGTGGTCCCCACCCCCGTTTGCATTCTGCAGGTTTTTCCATGTTAGTGGATTTATGCTTTTATTTCAGAGATAGACGAGTGTCTTCTCTGTCCGTTTCCAATAGTTAAAGCCATATCAGTTAGACTCTGCAATACTCCCCAGATGAGACCAACAACCCCCATGTGTAGGGAACCAGAAAATGGCCCCTGGCCTGCCCCTTCTTGGGCACATAGGGCCACAGTGCCCCCCACCCCGTGTCTGGGACCTGCCTTTCTCCCCTGCTCTGCGCCCTCCCCAGTGCTCCCCCTGTCCTGCCCCCACCCCGGGGCCCGTGTCTGTGCCTGTGTCTGTGATTGGGGAGGGTGACACCTCGCACCTTCACGTTGGCTTGTCTATTTGTGTCTATGAACCCTGGCAGGATGGTCGTTCTCAAAGCAGCCCTGGTACTCTCAGATCCAAGAAAGGCAGAGGCTCGGTCAAGGACCCCAGACCCCATAGAAATCTCCCCATCCCAGGCCCAGTGGTTCAGAAGCCCCCTGGCTTGTGGGCCCCAAAGTTGATGCTGAGTGCAGGAAGATCAATGGAGCTGAAGACCTGAGGAGCTTCTTGGGGGGTGGTACATGAGATCTGTCCAGTCGGCCTGAGGGGCTCCAGACCCTCTGAAGGCATTTCTAATGTTTCCTGAGCACCACCAGAGTGACTCAGGACTTTTCCCATTCGAGAGTATCCTGTACTAGGGCTGGCTAGGCGATGCCTCCAGTCTGCCTCCAGACTCCTGCTGGCACCCAAGCCACAGTCTTGGAGGTCTTCTTGTAGGTGGCAGCTTGGAGCTCACCAGGCTCAAACACTGCTTGGCAGGGGGTGGGAGGTATGCAATCCCTCTTGGGTCCAGGCCATAAATGCCATCACTCCTGACAGGGACCTGACTTTGCAATGCATGGATGTGTGTGTGGCATGGATGTAGAGGACAGACATACAAGAGTGGCGTGCCTAAGGGTTCACTGGGTACATAGAGCCCCCCTCAAGGAAAAGTAGGGATGAGAACAGAAGGAGAATTGGGGGAGGATACAGTATCCCCCAACACACACAAGCAGGTTCCTATAATTGGGGTTCTCCCTGCCTGCCCTCCACATCCTGAAGCTGTCTGCCAGCCAAATTCAGGGGTGTCACCTCCACATACAAGCAGGAGGACTCCCTCCAGGCTTGAGGATGTGAAAGAAGCCAGTCCACAAGGGGGACTAAAGATCAGCCCAGCTTACCCCCTGGCTGGCAACGTAGCCATCCCCTGAGACTGGGGGCTAGAGCCAAATCTGAGCTCACCCTACTTCCAGAGCCTCGGCACCCCATTACTGGGGTTGGCTGTCCTGTTGCCCATCCGCCAACCTGTGACGCCACCCCACAGCACCCCTGCCTTGGGCCCTACATTCTGAGGGTGCCTAGGGTGAAGAGGCAGATGGCTCAGATGAGGAGGACCCATGGCCCATTCACTTCGGGGAGAGTGGGAGGTCTTGAGCTGGCACAGAAATGGCAGAACGACCATCCTGCCCAAGTGCGACCCCCTTCCCCATCCCTGTGCTGTGTCGGTGTCGTGCTTCCTTTACATGTGTCAGTGCCTGGGGGAGGGGAGGAACCTCCCTCTGTGCCCCCCAACCTGACCAAAAGCCATGGCTGTCGCTCCCCCTCTGTATGACGCAGACGCTAAGATGTACCAAACCAACCATGACAACAAAGAAAAGGCCGTGTACAGCAGTCTGTGTGTCTGTCCTCTTTTGTTCTCCCGACACCATGAGGGGGGCACTGGGGCACCCCATGGGGCGAAGTCCAAGCCCACACCTTCAGTACAGTCCTCACTTCTGGCCCAGAGGATGGAAATTCCCTGGAAATTGACCAAGGCTGCTCCTGGGTCCCTGATGCCCCACTGCAAGGGGTCTGGCCTGATCACCACCTCCCCTCCAAAGGTACCTGTCGGGTTCCCCATGTGGCAGGGGTAACTCCTCCAAAAGTCGGGATGCTAGGGATACAGAGAAAGAAAACCCCAAGTTTTGGGTTTTTGAGCCACACCCAGCAATGATGAGGGGTTACTCCTGGCTAGTGGAGACTAGCGGGGAACACATGGGATGCCTGGGATTAAACCTGAGTCAGTCAAATACAAGCAAAGATAGTACAGAAGGCCCCAAATTCTGTTCTAGACACCAGATCTTCCCCTCCCTACTATGTGGAGGAGGCAGGGCAGACCAGAATCCCATTCATGCAGATGCCCCCAACATCATCCTGCCTTAAACAAAGCTGTTGTATTCTACTGCCCTGGTTAGGTTCCTTGGATTGCCACATTCTGGTCCCCATCTCTCCCCTCCCCTCCATCCTCAGATGAGGCCTCATTCCAAGATACTAGCTCAGCCCCACACAACCCTAAGGTCAAGCACCTCTGACCCCTACAGGCTCCCCCACAGGCTTGAGTTTCTGCCTAGAATGAAGAAAGGTGCCTCTGTCTGGTCACCTTCAATTCCCCAAGATCTAGCCCACACCATACTCTATGCAGCAAAGTCCCAACTCAGAGCAGAACCTGCAATTTCTCTGCAGCTCTGCTGGCCCTGGAATCACCAAGGCTCAGCCCCCTGCACGGTTATCCTGAACTGCCTTAACTCCAACACTGGCTAAAAGTTCCACTGGGGCCATCATCACAGCTATGACCTTAGCTGCAACCACCGGGAGCAAGTGGGATCTGGACCTCACACTGCATGGCACTTAGCCAGCTTTACTGTGATTTAACACCTAGCACATCTCTGGGAGCTTGGGAACTCCGTTGAGATCTGGGATCCTTACTCTGTCCCATTCATGGCTATGGCAAGTCCATGGGTAGATGCAGGGTCTAATTCATCCTGCTCTACCATGCGGTAGATAGGTACAGCTCATCGCCCCCTCTCTGAGTGTCTCTGCATTCCAGCATGGTTGAGGGGTACAGAAGGCAGAATCCAGCCACTCTTGGAGGGGAGATGTTTTCTAGTTTGGATTTGGTTTGGAGGATAACAACTGGGTGTGTTCAGGGCTTATTCCTGGCTCTGAGCTCAAGTGAGGGATCAGTCATGGTGGTGCTCCAGGGATCTGATTTGGAACTGGGGACAGAATACTCTGGTCAGCTGTGTGCAGGTAAATATAGTTTTGTTTTGTTTTGGTTTGGTTTTGGTTTTTGGGTCACACCCAGTGGCACTCAGGGGTTACTCCTGACTCTATGC
The DNA here is from genome assembly GCA_004027635.1 of Crocidura indochinensis. NCBI lineage: Eukaryota > Metazoa > Chordata > Mammalia > Eulipotyphla > Soricidae > Crocidura > Crocidura indochinensis. The sequence continues at coordinate 10,261 of PVKC010034227.1, read as the reverse complement.
TCAGAAATCACCCCTGGCAGGCTCGGGGGATCACATGGGACGCCAAGATTCGAACCGAGGTCCGTCCTGTATTGGCCGAGTACAGGCCTTACTGATGTGCTATTGCTCCAGATCCTGAAGGTAAATACCTTATCCGCTACACTATATCACCTGACACTTCCACCTGGTTCTTATTTGGGGACCACACCTGGTGGTGCCTAAGGACCACTCTTGGTTCCACACCCAGGAATAATTCCTGGTGGTCTCATGAGATCATATGGGATTCCGGGGATAAAACCCACTTGTCAGACAAACACTTTACCCACTATACTGTTGTTCGAGCCCCTGAAATCCACCTTCTTTTAACAAACCAACAGCACCTAAGGCTACTACGGCCCCTGGGGGTTCCAGAGTCCCCCGAGGAGGTAAAAGCACAGGGTTGTATCAAGACCTCCATAGCCATCCCAGTGAGCTCCTTTCCCCAAGTCTGGGCCAGCAGTCAAGGCAGGGAGAGCCAGTGGAGCTTGGGGTGCTTGGGACAGTGAATCCAATGTGCTGGCTGCTCTCTCACAGAAGAGCAAGAGACAAGCATACTCCAAGAAGGCCCAGTCATGTTGTAGGGGAGGACTGGAGCCTGTCAGCAGGAGGAGGCTACTTTTGCAGTCAAATGCTCTACCGCTGAGCTATACCCACTGGAGGCTAGATTCGATGGGCTTTTTCCCCCAGGGCTCAGAGCGCAGGGACTCCCAGAATCCAGGACAAGAAGAAGATTGAGGTCCAGTCTCTCTTCACGAGCAGCTAGAGACCCTCCCAAGTCGCCTAGGGTACAGGGGCTCTGGCTTTGTGTGGGCGCTCATTACCACGTAGTCTGGGGGACCCTGTCCTTCTACTATGCTAGCTGCCCGCAGGGAAGCAGGGGTTGGTGAAGCGCCTCAGCAGGCCCCATAATTGACTGCAAACCGGCTTCCAGACCACTCACTTAGCACCAGAAATTAATTGGGCTTTGCTGGGCTGATCTAAGAGATGATGCGATACTCCCTGAGGACAACGCTTTTCTCAGCTGGGATTCTCCCTCTGGCCTCTGGCGGGCACCAAGCTGGGGGTGAATGCATGCAGTGTTCAGCTGTGAGAGGAGTTAAAGCATGGCAAGAGGTGCACCAAAGTCGCAGTACAGCAGAGAAGGTGTTTGCCTTACCCACAGGCAACTGGGGTTCAATCCCTGGCACCACCAAGCCTTGCTAGGAGTGACCCCTGAGCATCTTTGGCAGCCCATGGGCCGCCTCAAGCCCAGCCAGGAGGAAGCCCTGAGTACCACTTGGTGTTCTCCCAACCCTCAATAAAACAGCTGAAACAGGCTACTTGGGGTGGGATGGGTTGGATCTCCTTGGATTGGAAGCCCTGGAAGCAGACAGGGCTCTATGTCTAAGCAGGCCAGCACAATGGGCAGGGCCTTTACTTTGCAGGCAACCGACCTAGACTTGATCCCCAACATCCCATACGGTCCATCAAGTCCCACCAATAGTAATCCCTGAGCACTGCTGGGTGTGGCCCAAACCAACCCTCACCACTACACACACACACACACACACACACACACACGTGCAAGCACTCGTGCACACATGCGCACACACACACGTGCAAGCACTCGTGCACACATGCGCGCACACACACACACACACACACACACACGTGCAAGCACTCGTGCACACATGCAAGCACACTAGCAAGTGAGGCCCTGAGTTGGATCCCAGCCATCACTCGGCTCCACAAGCACCGGTGAATGGGGCCTGGTAGCCTCTGAGCACCCCCACGCTCCCCTAGGCTGGTTCTAATGGCCAACAAGCACTCACCATTCAGCCAGCATGGAGTTGCAAAGTCTGAGCACTGAACCCTCAGCCCCACCCACCAAGCTTGAGTATCATCACGGTGGCCTCCAGATCCCCCTGAAGACCAAGCACTTCTGTGAAGGCCTCTAACAAGAGAAAATGATCAGGGGTTGGAGATATAGTGAAGTGAGGAAGGCACTTTGCCTTGTACAAGGCCAACCCAGGTTCAATGCCTAATACCTGATATGGTCCCCCAAGCACTGCCAGGAGTGATCCCTGAATATGAGTAAGAAGTCACCAATGAGCATCTGAGGGTGTGACCCAAATCTTCCCCCAAAGAGAGAAATTGATTAAAATAGCAGTTGCTACCACGTCTATTACTAAGGCAAGACAGATGAAAATAAGAAGGCAAGAGGCAAATATAAGAATTAATTATCAGGGGCCCGGGAGATAGCATGGAGGTAAGGCGTTTGCCTTTCATGCAAAAGGTCATCGATTCGAATCCCGGTGCCCCATATGGTCCCCCGCGCCTGCCAGGAGCAATTTCTGAGCATAGAGCCAGGAGTAACTCCTGAGCGCTGCCGGGTGTGACCCAAAATTGAAAACAAACAAAAAAAAAGAATTAATTATCAGACTACTCCCCAAAGTAAATAAAAATCCTCAGGTCTGAGAGAGAGCACAAAGGGCTCAACAGGGAGGGGCTTGGCAGATTGAGGCACCTGGGTATCTGATACTGCACGGTGCCCCAGAGCACTGAGCCAGGAGTAGCCCAAGCCTCCTCAGGATGCTGCCCCTAAACTCAAAATGAAGACAAAATCTTTTTTTTTTTTTTTTTGGGTCACACCCGGCAGCGCTCAAGGGTTACTCCTGGCTCCATGCTCAGAAAATGCTCCTGGCAGGCACGGGGGACCATATGGTGCACCGGGATTCGAACCGATGACTTTTTGCATGAAAGGCAAACACCTTACCTCCATGCTATCTCCCGGGCCCCATGAAGACAAAATCTTCAAACAACTCCCGTGAGCACATTTGGAGTGAACTCTGAGCCGAGAGCCAGGTGTTAGGCCCTAAGCACTGCCAGGGGTGGAACCAACTAAAAGAATCTAGCTGACTAGAGTGTATGTTCTATGTAAAATGGACAAAATATGCCTTCATGTGTCCCAGGGAAGATGGAGAGGTAAGGTTCACCTTGGCTTCTTTGGTGTCCAGGTTGCTGGACAAACTCATCATCCTTCTCTCTACCATCTCCATTGTCTCAAACACATCCAGACTCCCTTCCATCTCTACTTTGCTAACATTTCCATTTCTCCACCATCTCCATCTTCTTCACTGTCTCTAACCTTGCTAGTTACCACCCTCTTTCACCTCTCTTTTACTTTTTTTTTTTGTTTTGTGTTTGTTTGCTTTTGATTTGGGACCACACTTGGTGACACTCAGGAATTATTCCTGACTCTGCACTCAGAAGTTATTCCTGAGGCCGGAGAGATAGCACAGTGGTAAGGCGTTTGCCTGCACTTGGCCCAACACAGGATGGACCCTAGTTTGAATCCCGGCATCCCATATGGTCCTGAGCCTGCCAGGAGCGATTTCTGAGTGCAGAGCCAGGAGTAACCCCTGAGTGCCACCAGGTGTGACCCAACCCCACCCTCTAAAAAAAGAAATTATTCCTGAGAGGAATAAGAGGGACCATATGGGATGCTGAGGATCAAACCTGGATCAACCGCATGCAAGGCAAATGCCTTGTCCACTGTGCTATCGACTCTGATCCCATCTTCCGCTTCTTTTTTCCCCCTTTTTTTTATTTTTTTGGGGGCCACACCCGGTGACTCTCAGGAGTTACTCCTGACTATGCACTCAGAAATCGCTCCTGGCTTGGAGGACCATATGGGACGCCAGGGGATCGAACCGCAGTCCATCCTAGGTCAGTGCTTGCAAGGCAGACGCCTTATCACTAGTGCCACAGCTCTGGCCCCACCTTCCAAATCTTTTTAGAATGTTTTTGTTTTGTTTTGTTTTGTTTACACCTGGCAACGCTCAGGGGTTACTCCTGGCTCTACGCTCAGAAATCGCTCCTGGCAGGCTCTGGGGACAATATGGGATGCCAGAATTTGAACCACCGTCCTTCCGCATGCAATGCAATCACTCTACCTCCGTGCTATCTCTCCAGCCCTTAAAATAGTTTTTAATAGATCCACCATGACATAGAGTTAAAAAGTTGTTGATAGTTAATGTTCAGTCATACAATGTTCTACCATATATCCCTTCACCAGTATTCATTTCCTCACACCAATTTCCCCAGTTACTCTCCCTTTTTCAACCTCTACATACAAAAACAAAACAAACAAAAAATGCCTTCAAAGTGGAGAGGATGCTTGCCTTGCATGCAACCAAACCAGGTTCAATCCCTTGCATCTCATAATGTCCTCTGAGCACCACAAGAAGTGATGCCTGAGAGCAGAAGCCAGAAGTAAACCCTGAGCATTGATGAATATGGCCCAAACTAAAAACAAAACAACATTTGCCTTCACCAGTTGTGTACCTCTCGGGTAAAGAGTTGGGACAAGTGATCTCGTAGCAGTTTGTCAGAAAATGGCAAAATGATATGTGAGGATAAGGAAGTCTACAAATAACCAGTGTTGGTGGGGTAGTGGTGAGAAAGGACCCCATAGTTCAGCCTTTATGTAAAGAAAAATAGAAATCATTGGAAAGGGGCCAGAGAGATAGCACAGCAGTAGAGCATTTGCCTTGCATCCAGCTGGCCTGGGATGGATGTGGATTCAATTCCCAGCACCCCATATGATCCCCCAAGCCTGCCAAGAGCGATTTCTGAGCACAGAGCCAGGAGTAAACCCTGAGTATCACTGAGTGTGGCCCAAATCCCCCACCCAAAATCACTGCAAAAAAATAAGAATAAGGGGGATGGGATGGGAAAAAAAAAAGAAAAAAATAATAAGAATAAGGGGCCCTGTGCCTGCCAGGAGCAATTTCTGAGCATGGAGCCAGGAGTGACCCCTGAGCACTGCCGGGTGTGAACCCCCCCCCAAAAAAAAAAAAAAAAGAATAAGGGGCCGGGCGGTGGCGCTGGAGATAAGGTGCCTGCGCTAACCTAGGACGGACCGCGGTTCGATCCCCCGGTTCCCCATATGGTCCCCCGTGCCTGCCAGGAGCGACTTCTGAGCATGGAGCCAGGAGTGACCCCTGAGCATCGCCATCGCCGGGTGTGGTCCAAAAAGCCAAAAAAAAAAAAAAAAAAAAAAAAGAATAAGGGGACCACAGAAAGAGTAGGGTATTTGCCTTGCATGAGGCCAAACCAGGTTTGATCTCCAGCATCCCATATAGTTTCCGAAGCCTGTCAGGAGTAATTTCTGAGTGCAGAGCCAGGAGTAACCCCTGAGAGATATGGCCCCAAACAAACAAATAGGAATATAACTCCCATAATATACAGCAATATTATTTTTTTGGCATCTACCTCCCAAACACAAAAACATTAACTCAAAAGACTATAGGCACATATTCATTCTATAATTAATACAATCGCCAGAATATGGAAACAATTCAAATAGCCAGTACAGGTGAATGGATCAAGAAATTGTGGTCTATGGGGCTGGAGTGATAGCACAGTGGTAAGGTGTTTGTCTTGCACACAACCAACACAGGATGGAAGGCAATTCTAATCTCAGCATCATATATGGTCCCCCAAGTCTGCCAGGGGATATTTCTGAGCAATGCTGGATGTGACCCAAAAACAAACAAACAAAAAAAAATTGTGAAAAAAAAAAATAAAATAAAAAAAAAATTGTGGTCTAGGAAACCAGAGTGATACTACAGTGGGGAGAGATATTGTCTGTGTGCAGTCAGCCCAGATTTGTTCCCCAGCACCCCATAGGATCACCTGAGCACCACCAGGAGTGATCCTTGAGCTGAGAACCAAAGTAAACCCTGGGCACTGTAGGGTAGGGCCCAAGAAGCAAAAGAAAAGGAAAAGGAAAATAAAAACCTGTGCAGCTCTAAGAAAGAACTAAGTCATGCAATTGTCAGCAACATGGATAAAACTAGAGATCATGCCAAGTGAAGTCATTCAGGATCAAACAGAACTAGAATGATCTCTATTAGCTATGGGACTTAAAGATACACAGCAAGGGAGCAACAAAGTACCAACGACACAACAAGAGAACTGATCCACGGTTCTGAGCTAAATTGGGGGGAGTCATAAGGCATCCTTATGGGAGGACAGTGGGTACACAGGTGATGAGTGTGGTATTGGAATTCTGTACACTGGAAACCACCAATACAGTACTGCAAATCACAGAACCTTATTTAACAAAACAAATTCATTTAAAAATATTGGGACCATAAATAAATAAATAAATAATAATTAAAAAGGGGCCGGAGCAATAGCACAACGGTAAGGTGTTTGCCTTGCTCCTGGCCAACCCGGGACAGACTTGGGTTCAGTTCCCAGCATCCCACATGGTCCCCTGAATTTGCCAGGAGCGATTTCTGAGCACAGAGTCAGGAATGACTCCTGAGCACTGTCAGGTGTGGCCCAAAAACATAAATAAATAGATAAATAAATAAATGAGAAAAAATTGGAACCAACGCAATAGTGCAGAGGGTCAACATTTGCCCACATGTACCCTTGAAGTCCCATACGGTCCCCCAAGTCCCACCAGAAGTGATTCCCCTAAGCACAGAATCAGGAGTGAAAACTGAGCACCACTTGCATCCCATAAGGGAATGTGTCCCTCAACCCTCAAAAATAGTATGTAGTGTGGCTGGAGCAATAGCACAGTTGGTAAAGCATTTGCTTTGCCTGGGGCTGACTCAGGTTCAATCCCCAGCATCCTATATGGTTTTTTCTGAGCACTATCATTAATGACCCCTGAGCATAGAAGCCAGGAATAACCCCTGAACACTAGAGTGGAGTCCCAGAGACTTTCAAGTATGTCAGGCAGATGCTGATGCTTTCCAGTTTTGCAGGACCTGAACAGCATCCCATTCTGGGGCCCATTGAGTCACTGGCTGGTTGGCTAAGTATTACAGGAGTGGCCGCCACTTTCAAGTACCACTTGCTTGAGAGAGAGCTGAAGTGATGTCTTCACATGTGGGAGCCCAGGTTCCATCCTTGGCATTGCAGGGTCCCCCAAATACAGCCACATGTGGCCCTCTCCTCAAATGACCCTTATGCCATGTATTTTGGTGTTTGTTTGTTTGTTTGTTTGTTGTGTTCTTGTTGTTGAGCACTCAATGGTGCTCAGGATTTACTCCTGGCTCTGTGTTCAGAGATCATTCTTGACAGGACTCGAGGGATCACATAGAGTACTGGGGATCAAACCCTGATCAGCCATGGAGAAGAAAAGCACTTTTCCCACTGTACTGTTGCTCTGGCCCTGCATTGCTGAAGGTTCATCTGGATTCTGTGGGTCTCAAAGCACTTCCTTAGCCTGGAAGCTTCCACCAATACCTCCTTCCATGTGTCCCACGCATCCATCCATCACACTCCCATCCACTTGTCCATGCTTCCGTCCATTCATCCACACTTCCATTCATCGACGCTCACTCTTTGCTGTCAGCAGCCTGCTCTTAGGGAGGTGGAGGAGGGAGGTATGTGGGGCTCTCTATGGCCAAACATCCCTTCTTTGAGTCTGAAGCTGACACAGGGACAGGAACTGTCAGGCATAGCACCCACCAGTGAGCAGCTAGGGCCCCAATCTGAAGGTTTCAGAAATGGACTGGGGATGGGGAGTCTGGGGAGAGTTCAGTGGGAACAAGGCTGCCTTGCTGGTACATGTTGTTCAGGCTTTGGTCTATTTTTAGGTCACATCCAGCAGAACTCAGGGCTTACTCATGGATCACTCATGGGGTTTGGGAGAACCTATGGGATGACAGAATCAAACCTGAGTCCACCCCGTACAAAGCAAATGCCCTCCATGCTGCATTGTCTCGGGCCCCATTGCTACTGTGTCTTTCCCTACAAGTTTTACCCCCACTTACCCATGGGAAGGGACAAAGCAGGTCTCACCCAATTATCCCTGTTTAACAATGCCCAATCTCCAACCTGAGTGACCTAGAGCAAGACTACAGTCAGGGGGACAGAGAGAGAACAATGGGGAGGGAGGGCACTTGCATTTCAAAAAATCCAACCCAGGTTCAATTCCTGGCACCCCATAAAGTCCCCAAGCCCTGCCAAAAATGATCCCTGAGAGCAGAGCTAAAAATCCTGAATACTACTGGGTGTGGCCAAACCCCCCCCCCAAATGGAGGGGGGATTGAGCCACACCCAGTGATGCTCAGGGTTTACTCCTGGCTATTCATTTAGGAATTATTTCTGGCGGGCTCAGGTACCTTTATTTGTTTGTTTGTTTTGTTTTTGGGCTACACCAAGTAACACTCAGGGGTTATTCCTGACAATGCTCTCAGAAACCGCTCCTGTCTTGGAGGACCGAATGGGATACCGGGGATGGAACCCAGGTCCGTCCTGGGTCAGCTGAATGCAAAGCAAATGCCCTATCGGTGTGCTATTGCTCCAGATGGGCTCAGGTATCTTATGATATGCTGGGAATCAAACCTAGATCAGCTGTGTGAAAGATAAGCGCTCTCTCTGCTATACCATCTCTCTGACCCCAACACAGGGTGATTGCATACCAAGGCTGCCTTCCACACTGTTCCAGTTGCTTCTTCCCCCAGATCTAAGCAGCACTCCACAAAGAGAGGCTCTGGCAGCTGCCAGTCCTAATCAGCAGTTTCAGTAGAGACCTCACTCCACGAATTGATTTGCCATCAGTTAACCAGAAAATGCGCATGCTCTGCAACTTGCTGTCAAAATCTATTTTCCAAGAACTTCATCCACACATCTAGGGACTGGAGACATGAAGCTCTTTGGGTCCCCAAATGTCCCCAGTCCCACAGCCCATGCGTCCTCCCACCCATCCCAGAAATTCACTTTATGACAACTTAATGAAGATAAATACTTTCATTTTTTTCTTTTTTCTTTTTGAGTCATACCTAACAATGCTCAGTGGTTACTTCTGGCTCTATACTCAGGAATTACTTCTAGTAGCGTTTGAAGAACCATAAGGGTTGCTGGCAATTGAATCTGGTTTAGAAGCATTTAAGGCATGCTCCCTTTCTATTGTATTATCCCTCCAGCACCCAAGTGCTTTCTTTTTTTATACTGGGGTCACATCTGGTGGTACTCAGAGCTTACTCCTGGTTCTGTGCTCAGGGATCACTCCCAGTGCTGCTCAGAGGACCCTGAGGAGTGCCTGGGATTGAACCAGGGTTGGCCAGATGGGAGGAAGTACATTATAATTTTAGATAATTACTTTATTTAAGCACTGTGGTTACCAAATTGTTCATGATTCTGTTTCAGTCATAGAATGTACACTACCTTTCACCAGTGCACCAATTTCCTTTCCACCCATCCTCCCCCACCTGCCTCTGGGGCATTTTTACTTTCTCTCATTCTCTCTCTTCTTTTTTGACATTGTGGTTTACACTATTAATAATATAGGGGGTTGGGGGGCCGGGCAGTGGCACTGGAGGTAAGGTGCCTGCACTAACCTAGGACGGACCGCGGTTTGATCCCCCGGTTCCCTACATGGTCCCCCGTGCCTGCCAGGACCGACTTCTGAGCGAATAGCCAGGAGTAACCCCTGAGCGTCACCGGGTGTGGCCCCCCCCCAAAAAAAAACAAAAAAAAATAAAATAATATAGGGGTACCGTGCATATCATCTTATCCGTTTCAGCATCCAGTTATTGTCCAGAGTGATCAGATCCAAATATCACTGTCTCCAACGGACCGTTCACTACCCTGACCGCACACATCACTCTGTGGCAAGCTTCCTATCATGGACTAGTCATCCTGATCCTCATCTCTATTATCTCTGGATATTCTTTTTAGAGATATTATTATATCGCTCTCCCTGACTCATTTCACTCAGCATAATAATTTCCTGTCCATCATGGATAAGTAAATTTCATGACTTCATTTTTCCTAACAACTGCATAGTATTCCATTGTGTCGATATACCACAGTTTCTTTAGCCATTCATCTGTTCTCATGGGTTGTTTCTAGGTTCTGTCTATTGCACAGGTGGTGAACAAGCTCGACACAAAGAGCCAAAATTTTAAACTGTGAGAGTCAGAGAGCCACACCATGCAGTGACCTGCCAAAATAGACACTCACACAAAAGCATATAATTTTAACAATAATATATTAAATACATATTGCATTTTGCCATTTTGAGTGAGGGTAAAAATCCTGCAGTGATGGTGAGGGTGTGCTGCATCCTCCACACTAAGAACAAACGTTAGACAAGATGTGACCCAACATGTGACACACGCCCCCACCCCACCCCCACCCCCACCCCCAGATCGCTGGCCTGTGCAGTTGTTTCCGAGGGATGGGAGACGGGATGACACAGCTGGGGACGGGACAACATGCTCGGAGATCT
>PVKC010034226.1:0-13774 GCA_004027635.1 Crocidura indochinensis | reverse complement strand
GCAACAAATCAACTCTATGGTTGTCTGGAGTTTAGTGTAGGAAAAGAGGACTTCACACATTTCCAACTGTAGTTTTCATATAATATCGATTATGTAAATCACACTAATATTCTACAAATACAAAAATTAAAACAATCAAAGTATTAGTAAAGAGCACTAAAATGAACACTAAGTTAAAAACGCAACTATTTCGAATGTGGATCATAACCAACAAAACAGAAGGTAATGGAAGTTATTTTACCCATATATGTGCACTGGATGCTTAATTTGGGGGATAACAACTACCAGTAATCATAAACAACTTTTAGTTAATAAAGCCAAATTAAATAATATATGAAAATATAACTGATTAATGTTCTTAAAAAAGCTTAATAGAATAAAAGACAAAAACTTAGAAACTACTACAGGTTAAGGATATTAAAGGGGCATGATAACTAAATATACTAAATGGTCTTGGACTCTATCCTTTCTTATTCAGAAACTTTGATAGCTGATAAATATTAATAATTCTAGATTGAAGTACTAGAATATAATAGTAAAAAGAGGGCTGGTATGTTTACCTATAGAATCTCATGTTCTTAAGACTTCCAAGATCTGATTATATACAAGTGGACCACAAGGCAACATAATGTAGAGATGAGTATTAGGGAAAGTGTCTTCTTGAACATTAGAGGCTTGGGGACACTCTGGTTATGTGTCAGCAAGGAAGACTTAAGATACTATGTCCTGATTTTCAATATAAAAAAGAGTTCCATAGTTTGATACAATCATTCAATGTAGGGCTGGAGAGAGATTTAAGGTGTTTATATGCTTGCATTACATATGGCCAACCTTAGTGCTTCCTATGGTCGCTTGAACACAGCAAAAAGCAATCTCTCAGCACAGAACCAGTATTAAGCACTATAATCAGCAGGTATCATTTAAAATTATAAAAATAAAATGATTAAAATAATCTTATTTTCTTTTAGACTCCATGTGATTCCTTTTATTGTAAAAAATATAAAAAGAAAAAGAAAGCCCCAGATAAAGAAATATTTATACATATATGTGTATGAGTGTTGGAGGATTGCTAAAATATTTTTTTTCAAGTGCACAGGGAATTCAGTGAAAGCTCAAGCTTAATAGCATCAAATGTTTGGCTATGTACTATCTTTGTATGGAATACATAGGATTAGGTTTTGCAAACACGACCTAACTTATCCAATGCTCTTTGTCTTCTTTTATAAAGGAACCATTCCTTTTTACTACTATAGTTAAAGAAAACAAAGTAGCAATGCAAACTAAAAAGTCTATGAAAGAAAAGTCAATATGTCACGGAAAAAGAATATCTGAAGATGGAGGTGAGTATTTAAACAGAAAACTAGATGATAAATGAGATCACCAAGGACTACAAGAGTAAACAAGCACCTAAAGTTTGAAATTTTCCCTTTAAGCTTAAAGATAACATAGCACCAAGGGCCAGAGTTATGGTGCAGTGGTAGAATGTTTGCTTTGCACTCCGTTAACCCAGGATGAAGGGTTATTCTTCCCCCTCACCCCAGTGTCCCATATGGTCCACAGCCAGGAACAATTTCTGAGTTGATTACAGAATTATTTCTAATTAGTCAGTAAACTATCACATTTTTAGACAAATATAAATATAAAGATAATATAAACATTGTTACATCATTTGAACAGACATCACTTCACCATCTATTAGTCAAATTTGAAGTTGAAATCAATATTGGAATATGTGTTCCACAAAAATCACTCAAAAAACTTCCCTAATAGTAAAGTATGAAAAGTTTGGATAAGCCATATACATTTTACAAACCAATATTGTCTTAATAAGATTTAATTATGGACTTATCCACCAGATATATATGATTACTCTAGGATACCATAAAACACATACAAACAAGGCACTCACCCTTTTTTCCTTGAGGCTCATTGCAGTTTTCGTGGACACACTGGCCCCAAGTTGACCAGGAAGAAACTATACAGTCTGTCGAGCAAGGGACATAGCAGAGCTGAGAGGACGAGGGGGCCGGTCCCAAGCATAAAATATTTTCCACTGGTCTAGAAACTGAAAGATAAAAGTAATAACAAGCCAGTCACATATTTTGGACATTTCTCAAATTGATTGTCTTTACTTGTATTTCACATCAGTTTTATGATTAAAAATGAGGATATACAAACAAAGTTTAAAATTTTGACTACCTTTGCTCCATATTATTAACATGTTGGTCTAGGGATGACAAACAAGACAGCAACAAATGACAGTTTCCAAACTCATTTGGAATCCAATAGAGGTTTGAAATATGGACACAAAATAATCTAGGGTTATGATTTAAGAAAAATTAAATGGCTTTGTGAAGGTTGAAGAATATATATAATACATATATTATTGGGTTGCTGTGCAAAATCAAAATCAAACCCTTGAGGTGAGGTATTTAGCATAACCAATCTACCACAGAGACTCCCCTGAGGTGTGGAGCTGGCAAAGTCACATAAGAAAAATAGTTCTTAAAATAAGAAGAAAAATCAAGATCTTGCACTGCAGAATTAGCTTGTATATGTCAGTTTCCTTAGTGAGACTACCCAGAGGCACAGAAAGTTCAGGAAAATGAGGCTTTGGGGTGTGAATATATAACAGTCAATTCAGGTACTAGGTCACTGCAGAATGTGGTAATCATCCATCCATTAGTTAAATTTGCCAAGCATTCCCTCTCCATGTAGACCAACCTGGGGATCTTGAAAATGCACAAGAAAGAACTACAAATAGACTGATCTTATCATTCAGGATGTTATAACATAAAAGGAACCTAAATAGAGATATTTGAAAATGATACAATGAAAGAAAAAAACACATGCATAATTGCATTAGCATACTGAACACACTCTTAGGGTTTGGCGTAAACCAGAGGCACTGAGCAAATATTTGAAGTGAAGACATGAAGACAATTTTAGCTTATGAAATAGCTTGCCCTATTATCTAAATGTTTCCTAAATATTTTTTTTTTCTATCCAGGTAGGCAGATTTGATATACTTGAAAGCTAGTGAGAGTCACAAAATAAATTGGATGGCAAATCACGACATCTATTTTGCCTTCTAACTCTGCATGATGTATGATTTAAATCTGGTAAAGATGAAACTAAATCACTCTCCTGACACAAGTACCAAAACAACAGCAACATTAAAAGTTACCAGCATGAAGAAGTTATAATTCAAGAGGAAATGGTGTTTCTAATAAGCACTGGGAAAGCCTAAGGTAATATGTGATTTGTTGGTGGGACTGGGAGGAATAAATATAAACTAGCCTTTTTATAATTTCTCAAATTTTGGGGGTTTACTTAAAAAAAGACAGGAGAGACTTTTCCAATGTAATGCCCTATAAAGATAAAAGAAATGTAATAGAGAACATATCTGGTGGGGTATACAAATGTGACTTGGGAAGTATGGGGAGCGATGATAATCAGAAATAGATCAGCTGATGGTAATACTGAGGGAATATTTCAAAATAATCAGTTCTGCTGATGTAATGTTTACACTGAAGGACTATGGGTAATGACTAACATAAAAGTATAAGGGATTGTCATGAGAAATAGAATACAAAGCAATTATTGTCTGAGTCAAGTAACAGATTATAGAGTATTGCTAGAAAGACACGATTCTTAATATAGTATACATAGAATGCTGCTTATTTAGAGTTATTATGGCAGAAGTTTTTTCTGCTCATACTTGTTAATATGCATTTTTGAAACTTAAATTTGAATCTTATGTAAGAATCTTATGTTATGAATGAAAGTTAAATATATGAGTTATATAATATACATATATGCTTAATTCCAGGTGCTTACCCTAAACATTGATTAGTTTTTTTAATTGCATTATTTATGTACATATGTAATCATATATGGTTATGTACATACAATCATCCCAAATTTAAAAGTTTAAAATGAAGGAAAAATACACAGACATGGTTTTCAATTTATTCACACTTCCTATTAGTGAGCAGCAGAACTATGGTATGAATGAGGTGGTATGGTTCTCATTGATATTTACCCATTGCGCTCTATCACCTTGTCACTGATCATTAATCCTACAATTACTAAGCTATTCCATTTACTAGTACTGTGTAAAAAAACTAAAGCAGGTTAATGAATAAAACAAAGAAGGCTCTTGCCTTCCTGGAACCAATATGATATTGTGAGTTGATACATATCATACAAGCTTAAGGAATCCATAAGCTACTGGAAGACTGAAAGAATATTAGTGCTTCTGTCACTTTCTTTTGCCATAATAGTTTTCTTATTACACAAAGGAGATGTTAAGCATCTAATTTTCGACAGACATATTACTGCAAATCTCTTTGTTCTAAAGACCAGGGAACATGAGGTTCATTAACCCATATACTTTAGGCTGGCACCTGGGGTAGAAATTAGAAAATTCACCAAAGAAATGCCTACGTACATAGTGAGTGCACTAATACTAAATTCCTTTTAAAGCTCTATATCTGTTAGAAAACGGTTTGTTTTGGCAGTGCAGCTTGAGAGTCAGTGATTGTCCTGAAGATGATTTTTTTTCCTAGTTCACTGCTACATAGAATACACTTGACAAATATTTGGAGAACTATTCATAACAATTGGGAGCTGTGGAGGTAAATTACTTCTGATCTCCTTTGCTTCAAGAAGCTGAATATTATATATTAGGTACACGGTATTTTTAAGATTTGGAAGTGGTAAAGAGCCTGTTTTTCTGGAGAAGAACAAAGAAATACTTACTAGGGGCAAATAAGTGACATAATTGGAGGCCCACAGATGAAATTGAAGGCCATTTGTCATAAAAGTAATGCCTCTTCAGTATCTGCTCCTTTGACAAACAGTAGATCTTTATCCATATCAATAAATTCCTTTAGTCCCAGAGGGCATGTTTGAGATGCTTCATTTGGGTACTGAATCAATGTGCCTGGATCAACCTATATCTACCTCAGACCCTAGGGCTACATTTTCTCCAGAAATAAATCATGAGTAAGTCACAAAGCACTTACCAGCTTCAGGCCACGTAAGTTGTTTTCTCCCCGAGAATAGTGAACACAGGATATTTCTGTGTCTATTGACCATAAAAGCTTGACGAGAACTTTAAAACAAATTTAGTTTACTTCATCAACTTTATTAAAATCTGCAATCTAAATATCTTTGGTGGCTTCTCAGGTTCACTTAACAAGCCCTATATAGAGCAATGCCTGAGTTTTTATCAAGGAATTTGATATACATCTACTTGTTATTTCTTCTCTGGGGTGAGCACATCAAACAGTATAGATGACATTCATATTCGTATATTTTGTTTATTAACCACTATCCAAGGAAGGTAGTCACATAAGTTGCGGGCTCAGTTTACCCTACTGAGAGTTTCAACAATTTAATAATTTGTGCACCTTAATTATGAGGATGCATTTCTTCTATCCATTATCTTTGCAGAGAGAATTGTTTTTCTCTTTCCTAGGAATCCTGTCTCCACAAGTACAGAGTAAGATGGCTTTATTATTATTTGACAAATTGGTCTTCTCTAATGCATTGAATCCTTACTTTCATCAGGCACCTGTTTGTTCAGGTCTAAACTTGTTCCACTTTTCCCAGCTGGATTTAGATCATGTCACCTTGAAACCTTTTGTCTTCCTGCACTTTCCAATAATATGAGTAGAAAAAACAATTACTCGAGGACTTATAGGCTATTTAAGTTTTCTAGGCAGCGAAGTTAGTGGCTATGTCAACCTCTCATGGTCACTATTAAAGATTCAAAATAACATCTATCTTGGATAAATTGAGAACACTACAGAGAAGATTTCTAGATGCTAGAAAATATATTATGGAATTTAAGATAAGTGAATTTATAAAACATAGGATATTTTCATGCTTGATTTGGAATCATTCATTATAAAAAGAATCATCAAATTAATCTGCATTGTAAGAAATGTAGACTGCTAGTAATGATAGTAAGTTTGCCCTAAATAACAAATTACTTCATGAGCAGAATACAAATTCAAAAGGGCAAATATTTTTATGTAGGTGATATGTTTAGTGTTTCATAAATAAAAAAAATAATTCTAGAAAGATACGTTTCATGATTTTTTAATGACAAAGTGATTTCAGATGAGCACACAAATTAAATTGAATTAACTTGTAATTATAAAGAAAAATGCTAGTTACAATCATTAGTATAGGACTGACATAAAAAATTAAACAATTCACATTTAACTTTCTAAGGTTAAATAAAATTATCCAAATTAATTTCAATTAGCATAGAAATAATTGGAAAAGATTCAGAGTATTTCCCACCTACATGTGGTGATTTTGTAATATGTAATTTTCAATAACTTTTAACAAAGAAATAAATGAAATATATAGATAATATTTATAAATAATCAATAAATGATTGTCCTACAGCTTATTACAATGTATTATGTTAACTTAAAATGACTCTATTACGGTACTCTTCTCCAAACAAAACCACAAAACTCGATCTCCCTAAACCTGCTTCCCAATCAGAGGGAGAAGCAATGGAGACACCAAGCCCAATCAGATATAAGATCACCAGGTGATAAACCAGAAACAGAGGGAATCACTCAATCTAGAAGTCCCTGGGGAGAGGGTGGAGGACTTGGGAGACAGAATGGGTATGGAGGTGGAGGGAGAACAACTTGGTGATGGGAATTCCCCTGATTCAATGTTTATTTGTAAATGGAATATTACTGTGAATATCATGTAAACCACTATGATTAAAAAATAATTAAAAAAAAATGAAGTGTTATCCCAAGAAGTCAATGGTGAAGGAGAAATTTATTTAAAATTCTTTATTGAATGATTGATAAAAAGTGTTCATGTATGATATAGTTGGGATGGTTGAAAAATTTAGTTAAAATATTAAAATTATGCTAAACGATGCTAATTTTATGTGCATAGAATTCACAAAAAATAAAAACTATTTATACAATTTTATTATTGGGTGAAATATAAAAACATTCAAAGTTCAGAAATTTTTAACATAGTTCTTCCACATCATAATGACAGAAAGCATTTTCAATAGAAGAACCTTGGAAATGGATGGTCTCAAGGTATTGATTTTATGCAATATTTTGAGATGGAAATAAAAATAAATTAATTGTGATTCCAATAGGAACACCTAAAATCTGTATTAACTGTCCTACTTTCTAGTCTCAGAGTACCGAAGTACTTTATAAGTAGCATGTGCAACCTCCATTTGGTTATAAATAATATATTTTTTCCAGAATGACCTCTACTTTCACAAAGAAGTTAGACAAAAAAAAAAGATCTAATCGTTTCAATTTCCTAAATTAAATATAGGTAATTATACCCAAAAAAGCTTCTCCCTCAAAAACTTGGGAACTCCTCATTCATAAGGTCTCAAAGAAATAACATGCCAGAAAGTGCAATTTCTCAGATTTAATTCAAAACTAATGAAAGAGCCTACTTATGTAAAAATGCTGCTTTCTAAATGATTTTTGAGAAACAATATTGCATCTGACATATTCGTTTAGGGAGTACGCTGACTTGGCAGAAATTCAATCTACCTTACTGCTAAAATAAATAGGCCTCTTCTACAAAATAAATGAGTCAGATGGTTGAAAGGGAAAGATAAATAATATCACAATTTTAACTAGAAAGCTATTTTATTCAAGAAGCTTCAAGTATTATTTGTATTGCTTTTTGCTACTGGGACTTGCAAAATAATATATTATGATTTTACCTTACTGGGTAAAATAAAAGCAAATATAATTTCTACCACTTATAGGCTGCTTAAGAATTAAATTCTATATTATCCTGTTATAAAGCTTAACTTTAGTCATGCGATTCTCTTGGAAAAATATTATATGAGACAGTTTGGCAGGAAGATGTGTGTGTATATATATATATATATACATATATATACAGCAAATTCAAATTCTAAAAATAATTATTTTAATTAGAAATAGTTATGTGAGAGACCTGAGTGGTGACACAGCGGTAGGATGTTTGTCTTTCACGCGACTGAACAAGGATCGACCACGGTTTGAACCTGCGGCTTCCTATATGGAAGCCTGGAGCACTTTCTGAGATCATACCCAGGAGTAACCCCTGAGTGTCACTAGGTGTGGCCCAACCACAAAAAAAAACAAAAAAAAAAAGCAAAGACAAAAACAAAAACAAAGAATAAAATAGTTATGTGTCAATTAGTCATGTCAAAATATTTTTAAATTTTTATTCATTCCATATATCCAGTTAGAAAAAAGTAGTTTGGTTATTTTCTAATTTTACATGGTACCAATATATATATATATATAAATGAATAAAATATTATTCAGAATATAAATAAGTACAATGAATATATTTACTTTTTAATTTAGAAATCAAACAGATTGATCTTCAATATTTATGTGCCAAAAGAAAAAATAGTCGCCTGAATCTTTTTTTATATACTTCCATTATTATATATTCTCACTTATATTTTTCCTGAAAAATATTTTATTATTTTTGAAGCATCTAGCTAAGAGGTAAAGGGGTTAGGGCAAACAGGTGAAAATAACACAAACTCACCTAAATGACATATATAAATTTTCACAGAGATCAAAATAACTATTAATTAGAGGGAATGAAATGGAGAAAAGTGTAAAAAGGAGAAGTAGTCAGTCACCAAGAAATATAAAGTCAGAGACAGGTATGAAAGTAAACTCCAGAAATGTCAAAGTAGAAATATAAAATATCAAGAAAGAATAGTTTGTAATAGAATTTGGAATACTCATCATATTCAAAAAGTTGAATCTGAACTTTATTTTTCTGCAGGAAAAATAACAAGAGCATATTTAACCGTTGAAATATAAGCATTTCTTTTAGCAGCCCACTTGATAACAGTCATTGTGATAATCAAATAAATAAAATTTTCTACTATTCCTCAGATTTGCTTCTCTAGAATAATGTACAATATCACCCTTTTTTTTACATTTGAACTACCTAAGGCTGTGTTAGTTGACTAAGTTCATATCCTTTAATAATTACTACGGTTCTGCATTTCTTTTTTTAGTATTTTTTTATTTAAACTTGGTTACAGACGTGATTGTGGTTGGGTTTCATTCATATCAGATGACACCCCTCCATCACCAGTGCAACATTCCCATCACCAGTGATCTAAATATCCCTCCTCCCCTCCCCTACCTGTACTCTAGACAGGCTTTCCATTTCCTTCAATATTCTCATTGTTAGGATAGTTCACAGTGTGGTTATTTCTCTAACTAAACTCATCACTCTTTGTGGTGAGATTCATGAGGTCAGCTGTAACATCCACCCCTCCTCTCTTTTGTCTGAAAATTGTTGAGAAAATGTCTTTCACTTTTCTTTAAACCCTTAGGTGAGTGAGACCATTCTCCGTCTTTCTCTTTCTCTCTGATTTATTTCACTCAGCATAATAGATTCCATGTACATCCATGTATAGGAAAATTTCATGATTTCATCTCTCCTGACAGCTACATAATATGTCTAACTACTGTTATGATAAACACAAATATATGTAATAATAGAAGTAACCAGTAAATTAAACCAGTTAGAAAGTTATCCATTTCCTAAGGGTTTCAAAATGAGTTATAAATAGATACATCTTTAAAGTGTAAATAATAGAAATGTTAAAAATCGAAATAGGAAGAAAAATAAGTACATTGTACAAAATAACTTTAGTAGTTAATTCAGTATCTTTAAAGCAATTTATTTTATTTTTTATAATATCTTTACTTAAGCACCATGATCACAGACATAATTGTAGTTGAGTTTCAGTCATAAAAAGAAATCCCCCTACACCAATGCAACATTCCTAACGCCGATGCCCCCCAATTTCCTCCTTCCCCATATCTTGCCTGTATTGGAGACAGGCATTATACTTCTCTCACTT
This sequence comes from Crocidura indochinensis, assembly GCA_004027635.1. Lineage (NCBI taxonomy): Eukaryota > Metazoa > Chordata > Mammalia > Eulipotyphla > Soricidae > Crocidura > Crocidura indochinensis. Next base: position 3,858 of record PVKC010034226.1, on the reverse strand, counting down.
ATTAACATTGTCATGGTAGCTATTAGTGTAGTATAGTTTTAGGCTTCTATAAAGTCCTTTGCATTACTTCTATATATATGAAATCATGGATGAATTTAGATTTTTTTTACTTTTATAATTATGTGAACAATGATGCAAAGAAAGAGGACAAGGTAAAGTTACAGTGGAAGGATAATCACCCAAAAACAGAGTTCTCAGAAGAAAGAATTTAGATTTTAACACGTATTTTTAGGTTTATTCCTATATAATTACAGTGAGTTCACAGTAAGAAACTGTCTACTCCATCAGACAAAAACACATAAAGATAAATGATTTATTAAATGAGTAAAGGAAAATGCACCACTAAGCCATTCCTGAAACTAGATAATGATAAGTAGATCCAAAACTCAACTTCCACTAGGTACACAATGTCACCAATGAATATCTAGCCTAGCACCATAGCAACAAAGAAGAGAAAAAAATAGTAGTATTTTTAGATATACTGAGATGTTCCTGAGTTCCAAAAACAGGAATAAAGAAAGTTTTCAAATGTTCTAAACATAAAGGCATACAAACAGATAAGTTTGAGATCAGAGATAGAAAATAAATAGAAAGTTTAGTAAATATATTAGGCACAACATATTGGGTACTCCAGATTAATCATAACAAGAAGGGGAAATTCATATTTTCTAAGGCAATATATAGTTTAGCAGGAAAGAACAAAATCACAGATTCCAAAGACCCCAAAGCTTAAAATTTGTTCCAAGTTTAAAACAATTTTCAAATGAGAAATATTTAATTATTCTAAAGTGTAAAAATAAAAAAACTTTTCTTTCTCTAAAATAAGCACAGTATCCTTTTTATTTTCCAAGAGAAACAGAAAGAAAACCAGAAAATAACCATAAAAAGGGAGGGAAAGTTAAAATATGTTGGCTGATGGGTGTGGATAAGATGTGGATACCTTGGAAATAAATTCATAGGAAGCAATAAAATCCAGATGAAATTTTAAATAAAAATTTTGTCAGTAATTCTACAAAGGCCAGGATCATGAGTGTTAGACACACTTTGTGGATAATGGTTCCAAGGTCCTATTAGGCTCCAACAGGAGGGGCTGATGAAATTGTATGAGTTAAGTGCTTATCTAGCATTAAATCAGCCCAGGTTTTGTCCCTAGGACCACAAATTGTCCCTTCCAGCCTTGACAGGAGTGATACTTAAGAAGAGTGAGGAGTGATCCCTGAACACAGCAAGTTGAAAGCCAAATACCAAAAATAAATAAACACGATTTTTATTGGATATCAGGGAGAGGCACCATCAGGGCCATTTCAATGGAACCACATTCACAGATCTTGAATCTTGACTGCTTGTCACTCCAGAGAAGCAATATAAATTCCAGCCTCTACTATTTCAACATGTCCATAACCGCAGCTCCTGAAACTCTGATCGCTCACACTCCCTAGTCGATGAGATTAATATACAACCCCTACACAGGACTTCTGACATTTCAATATACCAACGTTCACAGCTCCCAAAGTTTCTGACAGCTGCTCATCAAATCTCATACTGCTTGCAGTTAGACTTAAGATAGTTATGAAAAGAAAAGAGTAACTTCAGCCTAATTCTTCAGAGTCTCAGGAATGCTAACTAAAGAGATCCACTGTCAGCACAGCATGGATACCACAAAACAAGTGGGTAACAAATATAAAAGTTCGATGAGAAAGGGGTAAAAACACTGAAAGTTCAACTAGCATTAACTATACATCAGATAGTCCTCAGGTGACGTTAGTGAGATCATGGTGAGACTATTTAATGATCTCAGGGAAAAGATAGCATGGGTAGTCAGGAAAGTAATAGAAAGTACGGGAGCTATACACAGGTAGGAAAAATATAGTAGTGATAAAATTAAAAAAAATCTTAGTAGAAACTCTGAACCTCAGATAAGAGTAGTTAAGTGAAAGGTAGAGACACTTCTAAATGATCTGGTAGAGTTGACTAGAACCCAAGAGGTGGGAATAAAAGAGAACTATGAGATGAGATAAAGAAAATATGAGAATTATTGGAGACCTTGAATAAAAGGAAAGCAAGCTTAATGAAGAAAAATAATTAAACCACAGATAGAATTTTCCTAAATTTGAAAAATACAGGCACCAAGATTCAAGAAATCTGAATTATCCCAGAGAAAATAGGCTCAAATAGGAAGATACCAGACACATTACGTTTAGCATGACAAAATCCAAAGCAGATATAATATTAAAAACAGCAAGATCATAAAAGGAACATTACATGCCAAAGAGCTGAAAAGACTCAATGAGATCTATTAAATGAGAACCTATAAACCAGAATATAATGGGGAGATATTGAACAAAACTTCAATGAAATGAACATATCTCCAAGAATATCTTATCAAGTTAAATTTTAAATTTTATTTTAGATCTAAAGGACAGATACAAAGTTTCAGGATAGCCTAACAGCTTAAGGAAACCACAGTGTTGACAGAAGTCTTGCAAAACCATTATAGGAACTTTTTTAACATGCAGTTCCAGAAACTGAGTCAGTTAAACAGAGCAGCAGTAGCATAAATGTGCCTGGAGGGAAATAAAAGCATCATGATAAGGGTAGGGGTATTACAGACATACTAGCTGGGCCATTTCAAGGGACACAGTGTTAAGAATTTGAGGCACAGGGTCCGGGCGGTGGCGCTGGAGATAAGGTGCCTGCGCTAACCTAGGACAGACCCCGGTTCGATCCCCCGGTTCCCCATATGGTCCCCCGTGCCTGCCAGGAGCGACTTCTGAGCGAATAGCCAAGAGTAACCCCTGAGAGTCACTGGGTGTGGCCCAAAAACCAAAAACCAAAAAAAAAATAATAATAATAATAATTTGAGGCACGCAGACAAAACAACAGCAAGTGTCCCAGTTATAATTTAAAATTACCATTTTTGTATCCAGGGTCAGTTTAGTAAGAAAAGAATTTCTTTCAAAGAAACACACCACCACATGTAATAACTGCCCCAAACTGCAAAGATAAAATTGTGAAAAGTCACAACACAGAATGCTAGCACACTTAGTAAGTGAATATGGTAACTCTGAAACTCAACCAGTTTCACCCAGCTATATAACCTCTCTGATAAGAATTATAGACAGAAAATGTTGAGTATATATAAAAGTAGTTCAAGAAAACAAAGGGAACACAGCCAATAAGATTCAAATGACTATAAGAGGAGAAATGATAAAACTTCTGACAGAAATGAGAGAACTAAAAAAATTGGTAGGTAAAATAAAAAAATCTTACTGGAAGGCCTCACCAGCAGATTAAAGGCTGCAGAGGATAGAATCAATGAACTCAAAAATGGGCTGCATGACACCTATAAACAACATCATAAAATTGAAAAAAAAAATAAATGAACAGCTGACAAAAGAACTTTGGGATGAATTTAAGCCATACAACATAAGACTCATTGTTATTCCAAGGATCAGGATGTAAAGCCTGTGACTAGCAATTGTCAAAGTATTAGTTCCTGAGAAGTTCCCAGAGCTGGATATTTCATGTTCTCCCAACCCAGAAAAGCCCAAAAGGTAAAAGAGATCTAAAATTAAAATACTTTAAGACATATCCTAATAGAATTATGGAAAACATAGGTATATATACTAAAAGTAGCAATATCAGAGAAGAAAATAGCATACAAAGGAGCATCATATATATATATATATATATATATATAAATCTTTATTTAAACACCATAATTACAAGCATGTTTGTAGTTGGGTATCAATCATAAACAGAATACCCTCTTTCACTAGTACAACATTCCCACAGCCCAGATTTATCAAGGAAGCTCTTCAGGACCAAAGCCAGTAATGGGGATATAATGAAAAAAAA